>JAECUM010072490.1:0-17064 GCA_016617855.1 Megalonaias nervosa | reverse complement strand
AAGATCTTTTCTCCACATAAAATGAAATTTAATTGCAATATGAAGTTTGTGGAAACTTAGTCAACCAGATTAAAGATATATTGTGTAACAGTGGCATTTCCAAATAAAATACATTTATCGTTATGTCAGACCAATTATCTTTCACGGTTTCCTGTAACCTTATCCATAATTTATTTTCTATTTATTATTTTTTAACCATTTAACCTAAAATTAGATGTCATAAATAAAAGAAAATATACAAAAGGGCCCGCATAGTTTTTTCACTGCAATGAAAGGCCTATTGATCTGCATCAAATTAATTTGCTCCATAATTTTGAAAAACATATTTCAAATAGTTAGAAACTATAAAGGCTTCAATTTTCAGATGTTTACTTATTTTAATCTGTTTTCGAAACGCGTCTCGAGAAATGATGGGGAAATACTTATATTAATGACTATGCTCATTAAACTTTTCCATTGGATTCTATCTAACTGTAACTTGTCGATGTCAAAATGTAATTAAAAGTTTCATTTGGTCGGACAGAGAAAAGGTTACTCACTGCATTTCGTACCGTAACCTAATATTTCAATGAAATATCGGCTGCTGCAATCTAAATAATTCCTTCGTCGGAAGAGGCATACGTGGTTGACTTCGAATGGAGTCAACATTCATCATTTCAAAATGGTGTAATGAAAAAATTAATAAAGAAAAGAAAAAATTCACTGCAACCCACTTTAAAACAATAAAATAACCTTAGCACAAGTCTTAGTGTCCATTTATCAAAAACTGATGTTTTATAATGACATTGTCTTTGTATTATACAAAACAGCATGAAAATTCTTTTATAGCTAAAAAAAAAATAATAACGCATCAAGTGAAAATTTGTGGAGTTTTTCTCATTAGTTAACGCGTTCGGCATTGTCAGGAGCCAGTAAACAAATAAAACACAGTTGATGATTTTTAAATCGTCTGTTTGTTTGTTTTATATAACTTTCGAGATATTTTTATACCAATACGAGAACACAACAACTCATACATTTAGGTTCTCAAATTCAACTAATAAGATTAGCCTCGTTATGGTTTATTGAGAGTAATCAATGTGTTAATATCCATATCAAACCTTACTGATAACAGCAAGCTCTTGTGGTAACGCGTAAAAGCTTCCGTTTCCGGTTTGTTATGATTTGCTCATTTATAGGAGTAAATCAGACAACAAGGGACAGTTTTTATGCACATAGTTAATGCCGTATTCACCCGCCTAGTATAAAAACAATAAAAAGAATTGAAATACTCATGTGAGGTCAAAAAGATCCATATTTTTAGATACCTATATTAAAACAAAGCATAAGAATATTATTCACTTGACCTGAGAAGTCAATGACAGTTTATAGCAAAAGAAGTTTATGCACCCAACCCCAAATTTATACCTGCATGCTTCATGTCCGAAGGTCAATTGCTGACACCATGTTATACTCAGTGAAAACACAAGCGCTTTTCCATGGTGATAATTCTGCAAAACATTGTGTACCAGGCAACTTGACGCATTTAAAAACATTTGCCATCCATGCCTTATTTTTTAGATATTCTATTTGCCCCGAACCCTCATGTCTACTTCTATGGGTGTCTAGCTTTTCTTCCCAACTGATTATTAGTATTTCAGAGTCTACGTACTGTGAAGCAACTATGGGAGGTGTACATGCCTCTCATCAATTTCTTGAACAGCACAAGCCCAAAACACCTGATTCACAAATATATCCATATCTTGAATTATTAATCAATAAAAGCTGATAAAATCACATCAGCCTTAAGTTAAGAAATCTGACAGTGGCCAGTTTACGAAACTATCCCCTGTCACCACAGCAATACAATAAAATCAAACGAAACGAAAGAGTAAATTTTTGATAATACAAAATTTACTTTTCATATCATCGAAGAAATTAATATTTTACACGTTACAACAACACCTGTTATATACATATCCAGAATGTGCACGTACGTGAGAGAAAAAAAACCCCATTATGTCACGGGATATTGTATTGTTGTCCTAGTGGTTTCCTCAGATGTCTCAGAACCACCATGTCAGAGCACATAGCATGTCAGTCCACGTCACTTCCACTGCAGTTCGCTTATTATTTTATCTTTCCAGAAACAACTTTCGTCTTTGTTGATTTCCACCCTGGTGGATTGGGATCTCGTTTCAGACGAGATCTGAATGAACTTCCGGATACGTTTAATGTGCAGTTCACTGTGAAGAACGAGCAAGTGGATCTCAACCTGACCAAAAGTCATGAAATAAATCTCAACGCCCCTGTACATACTCTGAAAAATGGGGTGGTTTTTAGAGAAAATCTGGAGGATTTGCAGGTTTCTTTCAAATACACGTACACGAACATATCCAGTTAAAGATACATCTAGGATCTTGCGAGTCCCTTCTTTCTACTTAATATTCATGAAGCAAGGGTTTAATGATTTTAACTTTTTACGTCCATATGGTGCTACATTTACCACATTTTTTAAAGATTCGAATGAAAGGACAAGATGTGGTCTCTCTTTAGTCGATTGGTGAATGTAGCTATGAATAAATACTTACCCAAACCAAAGGTTATTCAAGCACATCCCTTTATTTCTGATACTGGAAATATGGTGCAAAAAATAACGTGCTTGAAAACAAAGAGAAATAATACTTGTTTGATACTAATGATTAGGGATGGATATTTACAAAATATAAAATTAAAACTTATCTGAATGTAGATTTCCTTGAATCAGTTTTTTTTTTTTGTCAAGCACAGTAAAATCCACTGCATTAAAAAATCATGTATTTTATATTTTCTTGGAAACATTTCATTTCATTTTATGGTTATGACTGATTGTAAAGGGTATGCAGTGAATACAAGGCTACATTTATTTCATGAGTTGACCAAAGAAACTCCTTGATAGACATCGAAATAACATCTCCGTCGGAGTACATTACAACGCCATATCAAACTCCTTTCCGCTGACTGGGAACAAAATATACGCTTTGTGGATATGTTTTTTGTCATGTCGTGATATTTTACTGGCGCTGTATTTAAAACATTACACACCTTTTATAATGTACTATATGATAAGGGTAGTTTTGATAGTAACTATTTCAGCTGTGGAATAAGAGGTGTTTAAGATTAATGAAATTCCTGGCTTAAGGGCAACCATAAATGACGTTTATTACGAGTATAGTTTTATTGTTCACTAATTCTCTAGTGGTGATGGAACAAATTAAATATATATGAAGTAGAAGACTTAAAATGCGTCATTAAAATATTTGAAGAAACGAAATTTATCCGTGATGGGAATACAAGTTCATAAGGATCTTGCCTGGTTCTCTGATTTTCATTCTCCCTCTCTGTTTTGAATCAAATAAAATAAAGGTAGATGACAGAACCATAACTTCGCGAAAATGCAGCAACAGTTTCGACAAAATAACCATTATCAACATCAGTTGATAATATCTGAACACTTTCAAAAGTTTATATGATCTGCAGAATTTTAAAAACAGTTAATAATTAAATCTTTCATCATTTCTATTCTCAAACGTGAGTCATTCTATTTTGGAGCGAGGATAATGTTATCTCATTAGCTTATGAGCTTATAATGATTTTGATCATGGATAAATGACAATACAATATGTTTAAAACAATAAAACAAGTGATATCTTTTCGTACAAAGGTACGCGAAAAGCCCATGTCCAACCTTGCAAAGTGTTGTTATGGGGGATCAATTTAATATTTCAATTTTTGCATAGCAGAAAGTTTTGCGTCTTAATTATAATGCTCAGTTTTGTTCCATACCATGTAGATTTCATCACATTTCAGGGGATAGAAGTCTACCAAGATTTTCATATGGGATCCTCAGTGTTGCTTAAGTGCCCCAGTCCTAGTTCATGTCAGATGGTAAGATCACCTTTGTTACGAGTCTATGCTCTTAACAGAAAAGAGTTAAAATCAGCAAGCTTTGTAAAAATCAACAAATAATTTCTTTCCCTAGAATACAAAGTGAAAATAAAAAAAGAACTTGCGGTATTGCGAATTAAATCCCAGAATAATTCTTGAATCACAGACACAAGTCGTAATACTTAAAAAGTTCTGAATAAACTTTAGTAGTAATCCAAATTAAGTCAACCGCTGAAAGTGTTGATGTGCCAGTGATGACCTGTATCGTGTTGTTGCACCAATAGTAATTTGTTGAAACACAGTAATATAATTCCAGGTCTGAGTTCACTGTAAATCCCAGTGAATGTCTCTGTCCAAGAATATTATCCTTTTATGAGCACTTTGTATTTCCAGAGAAAAATCACACGAATTGAATAATTTGAAGAAACAAATTCCAGCCCAAATGAACTGCTCAATGCAACAATAATACAAATCGATTCTGCTAGATCTTAAAGCACGAATGAATAATCTTTATAAAGACAAGATTGTAAAGTCTTCCATTTAACCTTAGGTCGCACTTAACATTTTTAAAAAAATAAAACAATTATTACCTACTGGGAAAAAAAGGTCTAGAAACTTCTTAGTGTTTAAAAATGAAATCTAAGTTACAATTAGAAAGTCTGTTATCAAAATTATAATATATAACCTGGACTGTATCAGGTGTGCAAGGTAAATTGGAGGGGAATTCTAATAACCTAGACCCAGACCGAAATAAACATGTTTACTTCTATTAATAATGATACTGATATTAAACCCATAGACACAGATAATATTTTAGCTATGTATTAGTTGCTTTCAGTATTGTAGAAAAATCAATAATTTAGGTGAAATAGAAAATAAACTTTAATTTTGGACAAGGTTAAGTTTAAAATACAATATTACTTTACAACAGCATATAATGAAATAAAAATTTAAAAAACCACCTAACAAACAATGCAAATTAAATATACATAACACCTTATCCTCGGTGTTACTTAAGTGTCCCATTCCTGGATTCTGTCAAAGGGTAAGTTCACAATATTCGACGCAATAAAATATTAGTTGACTTCTGGGCATTACATCTTTTAGGTTTTGAGACTAAAATACTGTCCTTTTGTACATTTAGCCTAAACCACACAGTACAATTCTTATTTTCCTGATTTTTTTTTCTTCAAATTTCTTCATACGATAGTGTACAATTAATCACATGACGAGAACAATTCATTTTCAGAAAGTCTGTTTCATTGTCTGAATCTGCTCGCGTATTTATTATTATCTTTGCATCGCTAGTAGTGTCAATTAAGTACAGTCAGTATGTTAATCAGTCTAAAGCAATGAAAACAACATGGGGTGGATTCGCCCCCACTCCCCTTAAATTCTTTACAGTTAAAGTATGCCCTGAAAACGATTAAAGTGCATGAGCTTCTGAGAGCTTTGTCCCCTGGGCTCCTGCCAGGGTTCAGTCCCAGAGATTCTTGAAAACACGCTTAAGCTCCACCACCACCACCGTAACAAATTTATATATATATATGCATATATATATATATATATATATATATATATATACATATATATATATATATATATATATATATATATATATATATATATATAACATGTTTTTGCTTCAGTTTGGTTCCTTTTACCTGGATTCTAGAGAGTATTTCATTGAACCATTTGAAGATACAGGGTTAGATGTGCATGTATCTGGGTCTCCAGACGCAGTTGCCGTAGCTGGGTTATTGAGTATGGTCGCCAAGCATGTAATTTTCCATCCAAAGATCGTTGAACCATCCTTTGGTGATTTTATAAAGCTAGGTTTGTATATCCATTTTGTTAAAAAATAAGAAAAGATATTCTTCGCCAAGGCAGATTTACAGTTTAAATAAGCGCCCTATCCAGAAAAATACGTCTTAGATTGCTTTTGATGTATCCATTCGTTCAACATAAAAATATTAGCATTGGATAAAGATATCCTTTGAAAAATGACTTCTCCCTACCTTTCTCCCCCTACATATAAGTTATAGGCAGCATTTTTCTACAGAGATGAAGTCCAAACCACACACACACACACACACACACACACACACACACACACACACACGCGCGCACACACGTGTATGTATGCATGTATGTATGTATGTATGAATGAATGTATGTATGTATGTATGTATTATTCATGCCATCGCATTTACAATTTCAACATGAACAGTAAGGCGCTGCCTTGTGGAACTGGTGAGCTACATTTCTAAATGAATTTTATTTAAACGTTTTCTTTCGTAGATGCACAAGACTCAATTACAAATCATGCCAAACCTTCGCGTCATGCACGTGCGGCCGGCAGTTATCATGTGGAAGTTCTACTGGTGTACGACTATTCAGCTTATACGTTGTAAGTATATGGAACATTCTCCGGATAATGAAATTGCTTACTTTTAACTTCGTCGATCTCAATTTTGTTATTGTTGCTTCCGTTTCTATTACCTTTTCACAATATGGGTTTGGGACCGCTCTGGTAGCCTAGTGGTTAGAACGTCCGCCTCGGATGAAGGAGATCGTGGGTTCGAACCCTGGCTGCGTCGTACCAAAGACGTATAAAAATGGTACCAAATGCTGCCTCGCTAGGCGCTCAGCATTAAGAGGTTAGCGTTAGGACTGTTCGACCTGGTGTTAAGATAATGTGACTGGGTGGGACATCATGCTACCTTTCTGCGGCATGATGCCTCAGTGCTAGACATCACTGTAAACTGCAACACTGCAGACATCGTAGCGATATGACTAAAAAATTTTAAATCTAAGTTAAAAATCCAAATTTCTCTCTCTCTCTCTCTCTCTCTCTCTCTCTCTCTCTCTCTCTCTCTCTCTCTCTCTCTCTCTCACACACACACACACACACACACACACAATATGGGTCCATTCATTCCGTTATACGAAGCTAGCTAACATTTCACGAGACAAATCGTAGTATTGTATGTATTATTTGTACATCCGTATGTTAGTCAAGATCACTCGCTTGTAAGAATGGTTCGCTAATTTTGTGAAATAAAAATATCTTTAGCAATAAGGACCCTTCCACTGGTAACCTAAAACTATCGAAGTTCCTTTATCTTGCCAACTGTGCAGACATTTGCACAATTGTATTATTTAAATAATAACAGCACAAGTACATTCTACTTTGGGATTAAAAAAGGATAGGCAACTTTTTTGTTTATCAAGTAAAGTTTTCACATAGCTCATTCATGCTCCTTTCTTACTGGGGTGTTTCATTTTTTTTCATGAAACTTTTTGCAGTGCATGTGCATGTGGTCAGTATTCCAAATGTTGTAAGTGCCATCTTAGATCTGAGAGAGACAGAGAGCAAGAGAGCTGCACAACTTGTTTCAACACACGTGTAAAACATTTTTAATTGCAGTTGGTACAACCTTGCTACAGCCACAATCGTAGCCGAGAAGACTGTGGAGGCCAAGAATCTGATCCGGCAGTAGAGTGCTTTTCTAATAAACGGGGTAAGGAGAGGGAGAGAAATAAAAGTAACCATCTACCGAAATAGAAAACTTTTTGCCATCATAACCTGTTTCCTTCGGCTATCATAATAACGTTAGAATGAACTGTATTTACTGTCCCTTCTCTTTAATTAATAGGAAAGAATTCTTCTACTTCAAACCTCAGTTCATCGGTGTCTTTTCTACACTAATTTATCCTAGTACAAAACTATGGATGCAAAAGTGGCTCTGAGTGGGACCTCCTTCGCCATCTACCTCATCAAACTTCTTTTAAAGAAAACCCAGTAAATAAATCAGCGATATAATTTATCAGGGACATGAAAAAACAAGACAAATTGTCATGTTAGATGTATACTCTGGTTGTTATGGAAACTGTTGAAAGTCTGATAAGACACAAGCAAACTGTTCATCCCTCTGGGTCCTTAGTGATTATAATTAACATGAAATATATTCAGCAGAGTTACAGATACATATCATAGGCTTCCAAATGAGATTATATTTTGCGTATTAATAATTACCGGTAGTCCAATTTTAAATCTCATTATTAAATTATAATTATCATCAAGGAGTAGCTGAATCATTATGCGCAACATATCAGCAAAAAATCAAATGTCGCTTTTCTCAGTCATTTACCCACAGGCCCACGCCCAGTCCAAGTCCTTCTAAGTAGCTTTATTCAGTCATTTATCCACAAGCCCAAGCCTGGTCAGACTCCATCTAATTTGCTTTTCTGTTATTTACCCACAAGCCCAAGCCCAGTCTAAGTCCTTCTAAGTAGCTTTGTTCAGTTGTTTACCCACGACCCCAAGCCCAATCTAAGTCCATCTAAGTAGCTTTATTCTGTCGTTTAACCACAAGCCTAAGCCCGGTCTAAGTACATCTTAAACACCTTACGTACTTTTAATGTGGCTAGAAAAGACAATGAAAACTTGCATTCTGTGAAATGAATACTTAATCATTTACATATATAATGTCTGGGCTTTTGGAAAGTGAGGATGGGACTCGGTAAACCACCTCTAAAATCCTAACACTTTCATTAATTACTTAAGGATTAAACAATTTGCAAACCTGACAGCTTAATATTATGAACTCTACCATAAAATCCAATTATAATATTACCACCTGTTTGAACTTTCTCTTTCAAAACGGGTAACTTTTTGTCACTCCAGAGTTGACACTTTGAACACTTGCTGGTTCATTTCTTTTCAGAATGAAGTAAAAGTTCAATTCGGTATTAAAAGGTACATAGATGACTCATGTAAATAACATTTGAAACATGTAGACGACACTAATTCTCTTCAAAATCATCAATTTAATGACGTTTATCTTTAATCATTACAAACATTTAACTTCTGTTCAATTACTTAGCAGAAAAGGTGTGGACTTCTCCAAAATACGGCAAATCACTATTGCACTATCTTTTTATACTTTAATCGACACCAGGTGCGGTCTTCCTCAAGATACGACTTATCAGCACGGCACTATTTTTCACTTTGATTGACACGAGAGTTCGTGTTTGATTTAACGCTCGGTTTAGTTTGTTTAGATACTAACTTTCAATTGGCTGTGTTCTAAGGGAACAAATTTGAAGCCTTTTTAATTATACTGATACACTCAAGTGACATTACTCAGCAAGTTTAATTGATTGAAGATTCCAGATTAAAGGCGCTGTATTTTAGTTCCAATGCTTATGAACAACTAATAATACATGAATGGTACGCAAACTACACGTATACTAATAATCATGCATTTGGTTCTCAATCGCCTACGCCGAACTTTATCCTCGATTCCCAACAAAATAATACGAACGAATTTAATGTTTGTCCCGATTCAGGCAGGTTTTAAAATTTTGAATGGATGGGTTACTAATTATTTCAATCGGCAACGTGTACAACAATTGAATTGTGGAAGGCATACATGATTTTTTTTTATTTAAAAAGAAAAAAGTATCGTTTGGCACAAAGGAGGTCGAATAGTATTTGATGATGGAGTGTGTTAGGCACCATTGTTAACAACAAGAGGTTGAATATGTCTTGTACGTAATTTGAAGCAGAACCATCGTACATTTGAAACGACTGAATTAATTTTTTCAGATAGCGTCGATGATTCAGGCTTTCCCACCAGGTTTCCTCATAAAATTATTCTCAAAGCGCATTGTTGGTAGCACCTGTTACTATTCTCATGAACTCCAAATTTATTTTTTCAGTGATTCTTTATCTTGCATAGTACAATTATTCCAGATGCAATCAGCAGAGTCAAACATGGGAAGTATATAAGATTTAAACATTCTTTCCAAAGACAAGCGATCCAATTTATATTTCAAATTCTTCCTAATATTAACTTTCTACCAAGCGTTTTCAGACAAATGTTTGATATGAGCTTGCCATGCGGCATCACAATACAATATAATACCTAAGTGTTTATGTTGGAATACTTTTTGAATATCTTTACTGGATGTCTGCAATTTAAGATGATTATATGAATTTTGCTTTCGTGTTACGAACATTGACTCTGTTTTCCCTTGGTAAATAATCTATGTATGTTGATGTGCGGCAAAACATCAAACTAAACCATCAAACCATGAAATTACTGAAAATCTATCATATACAATAATAAACTATCGACATATGAACTCAAATATTTCATGAACTTTTGCATATTTCCTTAATTACATAGAATGCTTAATATAATTTTTCATCAATTCAGCAAGGTTAAAACATTCATGTTCGTTTTCTATAATAAATGGTTTCCGATTGTTATGGGCTGCTACAAAAAAATCGATCCTTAAATGAACTGTTTTTTTTAGAGAACTGCCAAGTCTGTGATTTTATTAAATGTTTGTTTCCATAGCTACCAATCTCAGTAAGTTCGCCTGTTTAATGATTGAATATATTATCTTTTTTTCAGCTTGATCTACGCTATGAAAGTACATACACGTATGGTACCAATATTAACATACTGTTTGGAGGATTGGTCATCGCTGAGGTATTTGTTTTAAAATCTAAATTCAGGGCCGGAAACTCCTCCATATTATTATTATTATTATTATTATTATTATTATTTAAAGAAATACCCAGAATTAAAATTTTTGTATAATTTAAAAGAGCAAAATAAAAATGTAAAACACCAACATTAAAGTCGCATTTTTAAAATGTATTTGTATATATTTTAATGTTGTTATTCAGCACCCAAAAGATACATAGACTGTAATGAAGTGCATCTCAGTCATTTGTTAAATATGTTATGGCTTGGCCTTCAGGAGATAAATAAATCTGTAGTTTATCTATTTCACAGCAAACATTAGATGGTAGGAAATTATGCTTATAACCTAAGGAAATTTGACCTCTTCTTCCCTCTCCTTTTCCTTCTTTGTCTATAATAGTTCTTTTCAATTGCTTAAAGACTGGAGTCGAAGGAGGCGACGTGATTGTATTAAGGGCCATTTTCAATGAACATTATTGCAGGAAGTGCTATATTTCCCACAGCAAATTACTGTAGGAAGTGCGGTATTTCCCATAACATTATTGCATGAGGTGCTATTATTCCCATAACACATTATTGCAGGAAGTGCTATATATTTCCCATAACACATTATTGCATGATGTGTTATATATTTCCCACAACACTTTGTTACAGGAAGTGCTATATTTCCCATAATACATTATTGCAGGAACTGCTATATTTCCCACAACACGTGATTGCAAGAAGTGCCGAATTTCCCACAATACATTATTGTAGAGTGCTATATATTTCCCATAACACATTATTGCAAGAAGTGCTATATATTTCCTATAACACATTATTGCAGTAAGTGCTATATTTCCCACAACACATTATTGCAGGAAGTGCTATATTTTCCCACTATACATTATTGCAGGAAGTGCGATATTTCCACACAAGGTGCTGCTATCATTGATGAATAGTAACTATGCAACACATTCTTCTTAAACATTCCTGGTGATACGTGCTCTTGACAAGGAATTTAATATTCTTTCTCGAGAAAGTATCTCAGAATACTAGTACATGTAGCGTGTAAGTTTGAAGAATTGGCAAAAAGTCAGATATGTCGGTGGTTAACTAATCCAAATAAATAAATAAATAAATAAATAAATCAATCAATCAATGCAATTAGTAATTAAATTAATATGTTTTGGAACTGTGATTTCTTTCATAACCATTAGGCAATTATTAGAAAGTTATACATTTTTTGTGGACAAACACTATTTTGTATTTGCACTATATTTTCTCTCTTTACCGTTCACCTGTTTAACCTCTAAAAATAGTTATACGTTTCAGAAATCATCTTAGCATTTCTTTGATCTTAAATTTTTATGAAATGCTATCATTGTGTAGTATATTAAGTCGTTGGACCACACGAGTTGATGTTTTCTTTAAATCGAACGTCAATGCTGGGCTCTTAAATCAGCAGCGAATCCTTTGTGAAATGTTTTATAAGAGTAGAAACACGGGTTTTTGTTGTTCTTTGAAACTGAATTGCACAAAATGTAGTAACTTCTGGAAAAATTCAAATTGCAACAGAACACGACTGTATTGATAGTAACTGACGCTTTTAGTACCCATATAGGTTGAGTTATTTTAGTCAAAGATTTTACCTTCCCCATGTTAGATTTGTAAGTATTTTACTAAACATTTGATAGCGATATGAGAAGCTCTCAAAACCGTGAAGCTTAAGCTTGGAGACGACTGAAAAATTTGATGAAAATTTTAAGATTATACCCTCGAAAAATGTATAATTTCTTTTGAAATCTTTCCCGATTACAAGAAACAAAATGTCCAAAGGATAATAAACAAAGCTTGTAGATGTGTAGATCTATGTTCTATTTGAAACAAACCACACATTGTGTTTTAATCGTACCCACAGTATGTTAGCAATATAATGTGTCTGTGGATCATTGCTTTAATTAGACTCTCTCTCTCTCTCTCTCTCTCTCTCTCTCTCTCTCTCTCTCTCTCTCTGTTTATTGCATTTTTATACCATTATAATAAAAAAAGCTTATATGGTGAAAACAAGAAATCTTTATTCCACTGCTAGCCGATAATAGCTATGATATAAAAATGAGGTAAGTTTTGGTTTATTTTATATAAATAAATAATTGTATATCAATTGGCACAATTTTATTAATGTTGTTTTAATTTAGACAAGTGTTAGTTGAGTTCGATACTGAATAGCAAATAACTACATTGTAAGTTAATCAAATGCCGGACAGGTAAGCGGCCGGACAGGTAGGTGACCAGACAGGTAGGTGACTTATCATATAAACAAAATCGAGCATACTTCCATTTGGTAGTATTTATAATCATTTTATGCATTCATTAAGACGGCAGATGATGCTCCCTGGACGGAAAGTATTAAGAACTCTTCAAAGGTAGATGCATCAATGGCACTTAAAAACTTCAAAGACTGGGTACAGGTGACGTCTCTACCTGGCCATGACCACTCCATGCTGTTAACTCGGTAGATATCATAGTTATATTCAGATTCGCTATTGTTTTTTTTACTTAAGAATACTGTATTACAAAAAGGACGATACAGTCTAGTTCCTGTCCCTTGAAAATATGTGCACTGACTTGTCACAGACTTTATAGGATTCTGAAAAAACATTCTCACATTATGTCCCTCTCATTAAAGTGACTTTGATCATAGTTACATTGAAAAAAAATCCAGAGTTCTTGCTTCTGTATTTTTTTGTCTTTGTCGCACGTGGGCTCTTTCCCTGCAGCTATGAATTTGTTCTTCAGTCGAAGCGTTGACATGGTCATAACTGTAAACTTTCGTTTTATGTTTATACTTTATTCAAAATCCTGTAGCATACATGCAAACGTTCTATAGGGATCAAACACGGTTTGCTATATGCAAATGTTCTATAGGGATTATATGCAGTTTGCTTTATGCAAATGTTCTATAGGGATTATACGCAGTTTGCTATATGCAATTGTTATATAGGGTTTATACGCAGTTTGCTATATGCAAAGGTTATATAGGGTTTATGCGCAGTTTGCTATATGCAAATGTCATATATGGATTATACGCAGTTTGCTATATGCAAATATTATATAGGGATTATGCGCAGCTTGCTATATGCAAACGTTCTATAGGGATTATGCACAGTTTGCTATATGCAAACGCTCTATATGGATTATACATGGTTCGCTATGAAGTTCTATAGGGATTATATGCGGTTCGCTTTAAAGTTCTCTAGGAATTATACACGGTTTGCTATAAAGTTCTATAGGGATTATACGCGGTTCGCTTTAAAGTTCTACTAGGGCACGGTTCCTATAATGTTCTATAGGGATTATACACGGTTCACTATAAGGTTCAATAGAGATCATACACGGTTCGTTATATGCCAAAGTTGGCCCGAGCACGAGTGAACACTTCATTTCCTAGAAAGTCTTTTGCCTAGTGCTATAGCAAACGCCGTAAATGGTCATTTTCCTTCCATAAATCAATCATAATTGATGATTTTTGTATTTTTTAAAATCACATCCACCAGAGATTTATAAGAACGACCCCATGTTAAAAGAAGATAAACTCTTTCACGCGCCAAGTACCAAATTCATGTAACAGTATACTAAGTTCTTGACATGTTGACTTGTCAAGTCACTAGCAATGAGCAAGAGTCAGTCTTACGAATGTGTCTATCAATATAACGGCATGTGCACGTTCACTGTGCATTCGAAGGAAGCTAATAAATCGATATGTGTGTCAATTCGTCATGGGTTAATCACATCGAAAGTCAACAAAGTATTGACTGGTGCACGTTCAATGTGCATTCGAAAGAAGTTGATAAATCGATGTGTGCCAATGCTTTAAGTATCGGCCATGTCGAAAGCCAGCAAAGTATTGACTAGTGGTGATGCTGAACCTCAGTCCTTCTGCATTTGTTTTAGATTAAGTACTTTTGGAAATGTCACACAAAGTATCTTTTATTTATATTGGCTTGCCTCCTCAATCTCCCACCTATCGTCCACAAGTTTTATGTACATTGTACATATATTTCTCACGAAAGCAAAAGTCTCCACTGCATTCTGCAGATATGATTTGTCAATGCTTTAATTGAAAGTGCAACAAAATATTCTCTTTCTTGTTCAAGTTATATTTTTTCATATTTCTCATGTAAGTTATTTTGTTTCTTTGATGTTTTACACTGTTCCAGACTTTTTCCAAATTCCAATAAAACAAAATTCGTTTTGATAATTTATTCTGTCTCCCACATCTTTTGGAGTTTATGTGTGGAAAGTCTACTTGTGACAGCATCAGCGAAGCAAGATCTGGATATAATGACCAACATTCTTTTCTGAAATATGTATTACCAATCATGTTCATAATTTGTGTAGTCTAAACACAGACAAATTGCAAGTATTCCTACGTTATTGAATTTATTTGAGCTGTTATAATAATGACGGGAATTTCCAAACAGTTTAAGGCAAAACAGTTCCTTTAAGTGGGATAATGTAAAACATATGTTAATCGAGAAAGTTACAAAAATTACAATTTGAAGCATTGTTTCAAAACTGAAGTTCGTAAAAGCTTTTCAACAAACTCTTGCTTCTCTAAGAATCAACCTGCTATATTTTAAGATGTTGAATATAAAAAGATTGCTAAATTATATATTTCCTCAGGTACGATCTAACGACAGGTGGATCAAGTTCAGTTTCAGGTAAAATGTGTTTTGTGTGTCTGTGTGTGTGCATACATGAAAGTGAAAATAAACAATATCTTAAATTTGTTATTGGCTACGTCAGTAACTCTTCCATGGTTAAAAGGAAAGCATAAGTGGAGAATCTTGCATTGTCAAATGATATAGTGTTGATGTATTTAACACTGCATTGTCAAAGGATATACTGTTAATGTAGTTATCGTTGCATGGTCAGATGATATAATGTTGATGTGTTTTTGCATAGCAAAATCATTCAGACAAATCGGTAGCACAAATATCCAAATCATTTCTTCTTTATTTCAGTAACGAAAATTCTAGTGTCATTAACATTGTTTCTCATTCACTTAACATATGAGTACGACACTAAACTAAATTGGACGCGAGGTTAATGTAATTTATTGTACTGTTTGACACAGAGCATTCGGATACTTTTTAATGCACGTACCAGTGTTAAGTCATGTAAACCAGTGCAATATATGTAGTTTGACGAGTGACCTCGTTTTAATGCCCTGATTAATCAATTTGGAGTACTTCTGGACAAATAATAAAAATTAAGCTAATAACGTTCTACAAAAACTAAACCGTAGTATTCTATACACCCGAATGCACTAATTGAGACCCAATAAATGTTATGGAAGAGTCTATTCCGTTTTCCTATGATGTAAACGTTTTGGTTCTATCATTAAGGATCTATCTAAATATAGCTATCGTAAATATTGTAGAACGTAATAGTGCTGTGATACGTGTCATGTATGGGATGTTCCTGCAGGTCTGGCCTATCTTGGGGCAGTGTGTAAAGCATCCGCCCAATCAATCCTAGAACATGGATTTAGTTCTATGTCGATGACTCTGGCCGCTCATGAACTTGGACACAGGTCAGTATCTGTCCTACAGATTTGTACGTACAGGTCAGTTCTGTATTTCTTGGAAAATATATTTCGGTGGAAGTAACACACGCGTCAAACTACATATAGCTTAGTAGCCATTTTGTTTGGAGCTCTTTGTGGAACAAGGTTCAAAGCAACGATGACACGGGGAATAATTTTATTAATCTTTACACCTTTTCCTTAACCGTAAAGACAAGACTTGTGTCGTCTATTATAAATTTGTTTTCGCACTTTTGGCGGAAATACTTATTAATTATATATTGACACGAGTCATAGTCTTGGATGGGTGGACTTTTGAGCTCGAGTGACACTTGTTAAATTACCCATGATGCTAGGAGTATTGGGATGAAATACTGTATAATAAACAATTGCATAATAAATTTATCTGCATTGCTTTTGAACTGGTTGAAATTTGAAAATTATATGCATGTACTTCCCAATGGAAAACAGTGAACTGGACTGAAACGTCTGAATGATTTATCATGTAATTAAAAGACCAAACCAATAAGGTATGTGACTACTTGAATTGATGGGAAGTAAGAGGGGTCATAAAGTGCATAACTGCGGAGAGGTTACTGAATTTCATTTTCTTCTTGCTTGTTGAAAATTATTACAGAAAAAATTCAGGCATGTTTGAATGTGCTGAAATAATGAGCAGCAATAGTAAGTCCCGTCCCTTGAAGTTTGGTAATGTTTTGTCGAACAAAAGTTTTCAAGGTGCGTGGTACATGTTGTTTAACAGAAACAGTTTGTGCTATTTTCATTTTCTTTCTGTTTTTCAATGTAGTTCACTTTTAATTCAGGTATACAAATTTTTTAATTCGGGAACCTTTTGAATCATTTTTGTCTTGGGTCTAAATAGCTTATTGAATCATATTTATCTAGAATCCTAATAACTTAATGAATCATGTTTGTCATGGATCTCAATAATTACATATTCGTCTGTACCTCGTTTTTTTCGGGTGTGTCAAGGTATATGAGCTTTACCAGTGCCTTTAACAGTATCACATGTAAGTGCCTAACTGCAGTTAAATGAAATGATGTAAGTGAACTTTGCCTAGATGA
>JAECUM010072486.1:0-10025 GCA_016617855.1 Megalonaias nervosa | reverse complement strand
ATTCTGTTCTGTTTGGTATATATTTATAATTCTTTGTAATAAAAAATCCTATATACCTTGATTTCTTTCATAGGAATCTGGAACGACTGTGTATATATATGAGAATTAATTACTAGGTCGTCATGCGAGTGTGTCTGCTACACACGAGTTCATATAACACCGATTCAGTGCCATCACTTTTTTTGTGATGCGTGCTTAGTCGTGACGGGATATGGGCTGGTGTGTTCAGGCAAGGCGATGGGTGCCGTTTATTCGCTTACCTGGGTTCGAATCTCCGTGGAGTACGAATTAAAATTCTTTAACCTGTATGATAATATTATTTGTATTAAATTATATATATATACTGACAAACGTCTTCAATATTAGTTATAATAGCGACAAAATAACATACAAACAAGAGTACTGCATCTATGCCCATATCCCTGTCAATAATCTGAACAGTACCATCTCTCCCTACCAAATTACGTAAGCCATACACTCTTGGTGTGTGTGTGACTTAGATTTTTTTTTTTAACGTAGCTTTAACAATTTTTCAGTCATATCGCTACGATGTCTGCAGTGTGACAGTTTATAGTGATGTCTAGCACTGGGGTATCATGCCGCAGACATGTAGCATGATGTCCCACTCAGTCACATTATCCTGACACCAGGCCGACCAGTCCTAACACTAACCTCTTAATGCTGAACGTCAAGCGAGGCAGCTGTTAGTACCATTTTTTAAAGTCTTTGGTATGATTCGGCCGAGTTTGAACCCGCGACCTCCCGCATCCGAGGCGGACACTAACCACTAGGTCACCGGAGCGGTCCATACACTCTTGGTGAATTAAACTAAAAGTATAATAAAACAGGGCAAGCATATAATATAACATTGAACGTGTTCTGCAAAACTGAATATATAGATAGAGAGATAGTCGCGCGCGGTAACATGTATCACGCACGTGTCGCGCGAGCAATGCAGGCGTCACGCGATGCAAGGAAAAAGTACACTTACAAAAAATAATATGGTACGCTAAACACGCTACCTTAATAATACTGGAATTAATGGTGGTCTAGCCAAGCCATATCAGGTACTTCGTAACACACTTACCCCTTTCGAAAAAATATACCTACCTTTTAAGACTACGAAATCACATGATATGGTTAATAAAAATGGTTTAACTTCTGCTGAAATAATCTGCACCTACATTTTCCGTGCCTTTTATAGCTTCAATCCGGAATCTGTAAGGTTATAAAGTCAAAGCCCATCGCATCAAACCGTGAATTATTAATTTGGCCTTACTGAGGTAAAGCAAAGATTGATGGTCAGTTTCCAGATTGAATTCTCGGCCATAGAGGTAGGTTTGGAATTTATCTATTCTCCACGTGACTGCCAAGCACTCTTTTTCTATCACCGAGAAATTCTTTTTCTCGGAAGCAATTTCCTGCTGGCATAAGCGACTGGGAGTTTGACTCCATCCTGCTCCTGTAATAGCACAGCCCCTAGTCCTATCTCTGAAGCATTGGTTCTTAGAATGAACACTTTGTTAGTTCTGGCAATTTCAGTATAGGGGCTTCTGTTAGCAGCTTCTTCAGAGTGTTAAAAGCCCTATCCTGATTTTCACCTCACTGAATCTTGTTTGGTTGTCCATTTTTAGTCAGGTCCGTTAAAGGACTTGCAATGGCCGCGAAATTAGGGATGAATTTGCGATAATACCCCGCTAACCCAATACCCCGCTAACCCAATTAATGACCTGACTTATTTTTTTTTTTATTCGGGTGGCAATGCATCCCTGATTGCTGCAAGTTTCTTGGGGTCGGGCTTCAACTCGTTTACCCTCCCGACTACGTGTCCCAAACATTCTAAACTTCCATACGCTATGTTGCACTTGACAGGTTTTACAGTCAATTTAGCCTTACGTAATCTGTCTAGAACCCTAGCAACATCGCACAGATGCTCTTCCCAAGTGTTGCTGTATATAAAGATATCGTCGATATAAGTCTCTACATGATGCAGCCCTTGCATCACTTTTCGCATTAGCCTTACGAAGCTAACCCCAACGTTTACCAGACCGAATGGTTAAACTCGAAAGTGTTATAATCCACTCTCAGTGGCGAACGCCGTCATTTCTTTTGTTTCCACCGACAGTGGTATCTGCCAATATCCCATTGTTAGATCCAGCTTCGTGATATATTTGTGCCCTGCCATACGTACGTAAGATGTTCTCTGCGTCTGGTATGGGTTTGGCGTCAAATACCGTCCGCTTATTTAATCAGCACACTAATACAGACACTTATTGTATGGAACTGCCTGAGGCAAACAGAAAATCATATCTTTTTCGGTCTCTGGTATATTGGACTTAATGGTGACGTTAGAATTTTGTTCTCATATAGTAAATCAATACCTTAAGTATACAGAGCACAGTACTTGTGTTTTCAGTTCCATATAATTCGTTAATTAACTGTATCATAACAAATTTGGAATCTAATGTACAATAAACATGTACAAAACAAATTGTGTAAAACATCCCTTCTTTTTCCTTTCATCTATTTGTGTCCACACGATTGTAATCATTATACAGGTACCTTCATAAAATCAAGATCTCTGTTTATTGTTTACAAATTTGGGTAGGAATGGTGGTTGATTAAAAAAAAAACAAAAGAAGAAACTTGTTATGTAAAACATTTTGTATACTGTTGGGTGTACAATCAGCGCCAATTGCTATCGAACAGTTGGTGGTAGCATGGGATAGTAGTCTGACTCCCTGTTTCTTAAACTCCCTGCTATCAATATAACGGAGAGCAACACAGTGAGCACACGAAGCAGACAACCAGACCACATAGGGTAGCCGCTTACTAGCGGACCTAGCAAATTTGACTAAATTTACATGGAGCCATACCTGCATGAAATCGATAGGAAGAGTTAATTTTCGCACTAATTGCGACGATAATATTCGCTATGTCTTTAACCAGTCCAAACGCTATTTACATGTAATCACCATGACGATTCTGGGACTACTCGGCCATAGCAGAGTCGGCCAACAAACGTTCTCGGCCCATAATGAACTCAGACTACCCAATCGGCCTATTACATACTCGGCCTATCGGTCCACAATTTATATATTAGTAATGTGAAAGTAATGTTGTTAGTCAACGGTCATTTAATATATATTTTAGATTTTATATTTCCCTACCTGACCTAGGTCACAATTAGCATTTTCTAACAACAACCCTAAACTATTACCTGAAGGAAAAGTTCATATTAGAAGACTCCTAATGTTTACAAGATACAATATTAGTTATAATTATAGGGTCTGTTACTAACATTATAATAAAAGTCATGGCAAACACAGTTCTTTGACTCAGAGCAAGATAATAATCATAAATATTTATCCTTCAGTCGGAAAAAGGTAAATAGTGTTCTTTACAAAACTGTCACTGAATTTGGACAAGGTCAGCTACAAAAATACAGTTTTACATAACTCACATCATATCATGAAATAAATAAATAAATAAATAGATAAATAAATAAATAAATAAATAAATAAATAAATAAATAAAGCCTAACTAACAAACAATGCAAATTAAATATACATAACAAATGTAACACAAAGAATTCATTTATTTTTAGTTGTGTCAACTTTTATGACTTTGATACCTAATTTTTTATTTTGGGACAGGCATTCTATGATTTCCATAGAAAATACTAATTGGGTACATAAGCGGAAGTAGTACACGAAAACTGGTACCAAAAATAATGAATTATATGCTGGACGTTTTGAATACGCACGAATGACTGTAAATGTACACTGAAAAAAACGATTTTATTTTTCAATACACGAAGAGCACTGGCTGCATGCAGATATCAATTTATGTGAGAGTAACTAAATTCACAACTTTGAAGCATGAATGTAGCCGTAAGTTATAAATAATAATGAAGAACATACCATTTTAATAATATACGCATTACCAAGGTGATTAAACCAATGCAAAGCGTTGACTGCAGATCATCCTTGTAAAGAAAATATGATCTATTTAGAGACAGACGTTAAAAGAAGAAGACAGAAAACAATTGTAGGAATATAAAAATGTCTTGATATGTACATTTTAAACAATTGCAGGAATATAAAAATGTCTTGATATGTACATTTTTTAACGGTTATAATATGCACCAAGTTTCATTCCAATCCATATTCAAACGAAACACTGTAATATCAATTCATAAGTTGATAAAGGTAATATTGACAATAATAAGTGTGGGGACTTGTAAATTTGTCCATATTTGTGGGTATGGCAAATGTTGCATGCGCATGAGTATTTACCGATTTCGATACAGAGATCCTATCCCATAGAAATACAAGTGTTCATTGTATCATTCAATTTAAGAATGGTCAACCGAAAATTAATCCGCTAATACTGGTATAGTAAATTGACAGTACATGATTTGTCAATATGCTTATATGCTGATGATAACGGTATTATATAGCAATTTTCATGGCGATTAATTAGATTGCAGGATTAGTTCGGGTCAAAAGATCAAGTTAAAGGAAATCTCACCTGGCCATGCATTAAAAGTTCAGCATGCATTCTCTTTGAAAGGCCCATAACTCAGACAATAATAGTATCATTAAAAAGGTCCATAACTGATACAATAATATCTAGATCTGACATAAATAACGTTTAGTTTTCAATATTTTCTTGTATAATGCTATTTTTAGTAAGTACTATACTTAATGATCCAAACGTAAAGAGAACTGAGAAAATAGATCCTTTGTACTTTGTTCCCGTTTCTGTTTGGGGTTTTTTCCGTTGTCATGCTCGACCTATAAAGAAAATAAAAATTTGTTGTTTTTGTATGCTTTCAGTATAATGGCCCGATATTTTTTTTATGATATTGAGGAAATGATGATTTGGATCGCAACACAACCGCTCTTCTTTTTAAAACATTATCAGATTATAGAGAACGAGTGCCTTGTCAACTGAATTAGTGTGTATTTTGTTTCCAATTTAGAAAAAATAAAATCTAGTTTTTCTTGTTAACTTGAGCTTATGTTTACAAGCAATAACCTTTTGACATTGAATTCTAGGAACTGAAATCATGTTGGTTACATATTCCTTATTCTCGATTCGATAAGGAAGGAATAAATATCCTACCTGATGTCAATCGACACTCGATATTGCCTAGCCCAGACCACATCCTAGCAGAGAATAAATAAACGTATGCGATTGTTCAAACGAGTATGAACATGGTAAAACTACATATTAAAATAGAAAAAAAGGCAGGCTCCACTTATCATGAAAAAGAACATCCCCCAATATGGTATGAGTTTTATAGAAATAGGAGTTACTGCAGTCCTTGTCAAAAACCATATGATATTAATAGTTATGAAGATATACAGAAAACAAGAAGTGCAAGAACGAGTGCTAAAACATTAAAAGTAAAACAGAATTTTGAAATGAATACAAAAACAAAATAAATTAATGAAAAATGCTAAATAATTAGCATAGAATTTCAGAAGCATTAATACGAGATAACATTAAATCGTGTACGACATTAAAATGTTTGGTGTTCCTTCAGTTGATTTTTATAGGAGATGATGTGATTCGAAGAAGAAAAAAGAACCTGAAGGTATTACTGATGATGATTTCGATGTCTTCAAGTGACTCATTCATACCATAGCAACACAGACATGTTTCCACTGGACGGGTACTAGATACATAATAACCTGGGAAACTGTTCAAAACATGTTAAAATGAATTCTAGAAAAAGAGAGAAACAATACAAGAAGTTGATTGTAAATTTGACCATTGATGAAATTTTGTAACATTATTGTCTAGTCTGTTGTTTTTTCAGTAAGATTTTATTATATGACAAGTACTGATTCCAAAAATCAGACTTGCATAACTAATTCCTAATTTTACTCTTTAAATTCTGTAGATGTCTACTTGCTAATTTATCTTCTAAAAATCATAATTCTGTCTGACAGCTGTGCTTTGCACTGGTTCTGCTGTTGACTCTTATGCATTTATTAACGTTACAATCAGCGCCGTTTAAATAACTCAAAAATGGAAGAAGACATCGAAATGTAAGGATTTTCTAATCCTATAGGGTAGAGGGGGGCAAAACGCCTCCATGGGGTAAAACGCCCCCAAGCTGTCCTGACGTCCCTACGCTAGAAAATGGACCGGTCTTTATACAGCAAGCTTGCCTATGTTACACAGGCCTTGTGAATGGCAGCCATTGTTGGATGCAGCCGCACGCATGGTTTCTATGCAAGAATATTGCTTTTTTGGCATCTTCCTGTAAAAGTGTTCAATCCATTTGTTTGCAGTATTTTTGACAGGAACTACCTAAAGAAAACAGGGTACGTATGTTTTTAAACATCATAGTATAGAGATGCATCATGTATAATATTTCATGATTCGCAGCGGTTGTTAATACCGCTTAATGTTAAATTGTCAATGCTGTACGATAGGGGCAAAACGCCCCTTACAGGGGGCGTGTTGCCCCATAACTGTTTAAATGTACACTTTTTAACTAACCGTTCATATGCCTAAAATTATTCTATACTTATTTGCAGATGGTACGAACTTACAGAAGGAAAACTGATCGAGGAAATTATGGGACACCAGCTCTAAATGCTGCTCTTGAAGCAATTCGTTGTGGAACTCCACTGAAAGCTGCTGCCAGGAATTATGGAATTCAAGCTAAAACTTTGCGCAGACATAGAGATTTGAAGGTTTCGCAACCTGGAGTGTCAAAACTGGGAAGTAAGACTACTGTTTTCAAGCCTGATTATAAGTTACTTCTAGTCGAGCACATCCAGTCCATGGAAAAAGCATTATTTGGACTTACCACTATTGACGTACGGCGTTTGGCATACGACTTAGCAGTTCATCTGGATATTAAAAACCATCCATTTCAAGGCAATGCAGGAGGTATTGATTGGCTGAAAGGCTTTATGAAAAGGCATCCAAATCTAGCCATTAGAGCTCCAGAGGCAACCAGTATCAGCAGAGCCGTGGGCTTTAACAAGCCACATGTAGTTAAATTTTACCAAGTATATAAGGAATCTCTTGACGCAACACTTGCTCATGGTCTCAGAATATGGAACATGGATGAAACGGGCATTAGTACAGTCCACAAGCCAGTAAACATCATTGCATCCAAAGGTGTTAGATCAGTTGGTAAAGTTACAAGCGGTGAACGTGGTCAAACTATTACTGTAATATATGCCATGAATGCGGCTGGTACCTTTGCACCACCAGCATTTATCTACCCACGTAAACGAATGGTTCCATCACTGATGAATGGCGCACCAGCCGGAGCACTGGGTTTGTGTAGCCCAAGTGGGTGGACAGACAGTCATATTTTCTTGCAATGGCTGGAACATTTCACTTCTTTTGTGAAATGTACGAAGGACTCTCCACACATTCTTCTTCCTGATGGGCACCATAGCCATAAAACTTTGGAAGCTGTTCTCTATGCACGCGAGAAAGGGATTGTGTTGATAACCTTTCCTCCCCATTGCACACATCGGCTCCAGCCTCTTGATGTCACATTTTTCAAGGCACTAAAAAGTGCTTTCAATTTAGAATCTGGAAACTGGATGACAAGCAATCCAGGAAGACGAATAAGCGCATTTGAAGTTGCGGCAATTTTTTCTGCAGCATATAACCGATCTGCGAGTTTACATAAAGCTGTCACCGGTTTTGAAGCCTGCGGACTTTGGCCTTTTAATCCAAATAAGTTCACAGATGATGATTTCGCTCCTTCTGTGGTAACTGATGAACCTCAGCCAGTATCAGATGGGCCTAATGCGTGTCAACAAGCACTACCTGTGACATCACAACTGATTGAATCAAATAAGACAGCTGATCACCTGTCGTTTACTGGCTGCACAGACATTTTTGAGTGGTCGGGTGATGCAGAAACATCTGTTCAAGAGGACAAGACAGCTGACAAACAATCAGTTGGTACTCCTATAGTTATTGCAGGTGGGGCGGGCGATACAGAAACATCGAATGAGGGAAATAGGTCAGTTGATGATCAGTCACTTAGTAACGTTATGATCACTTCTGGCAACGCAGAAACATTGAAAGAACCAAGCAAAACGGTTGAATTTCTGCTAACTGGTAGTTCTACAGCCACAGTGGATGGGTCGGGTAATCCAGAGACAGACAAAACAATTTATACTCAGTCACCTGATAGTCAACAAACACATCACTCTGCCATCACCGTCGAGGAGACAGGCAATCGCAAAATGTTTGAAGAAGCTATTCTTGCTGGAAGAACGGAAAGTGCTACCTTGGGGGTATCTCATAACGAATGCAGAAATGCAGACGATTCAGCATTTGTGAACATATTGCTTAAACTTTCGCCAAAGCCTAGAATATCCAGTCAGCGCACAAGAAAGCGAAAGGCAGAATCAGCCATGAACTTAACATCATCACCGTATAAAAAGATGCTTATTGAAAAGCAAAGAAAGATGATGACAAATACAAAAGGCAAATGTGATAGAACTGTACAGGCAAGTGGGAGCAAACGGAATGAAACCAAAGTTTCAAAACAGAAAGAAAAGCAGAAGAGAAAGAAGCAGACACGTAGAGGGGACAAAAAGATAGGTAGAAAACCATCTAAGATTATGAAGACAACTTGTATACAGGACCATGAAAAGGGAGAAAAGGCTTCGCGACCAAAGTCAGTTGCTAAGCACGATCTTGCATTGTCAGCAGACACAACACATAATAAAGACAACATTTGTGGAAACTGCGAATTTGACATTTTGAGGAAGTGATGATCCCTTAATAGAAGATTCCTGGTCGCAGTGCAAAGAATGTTCCAGGTGGTGCCATGAATCCTGTGGCACCACCCTCAATATGCAATTTTGCTGTGCTAAGTGTGAGTAATAAAGAATTTACCAGGAACATTCACGACTTTTGGGCTTTGTCTTTTTCTTCATTAACGATGGAAATTAGGGACCATTTAGACTTGAGCATTGTTGTAGCTGCTTGCTTATCCGCATTGTCGTGCTAATTTGAATGATGTAACAGTATGTAGTTTTAGCATCTTTGCCATATATAAAATGTCCATATAGGAATAATACTTGATTTTACAGTTCAATTGTATTCCTGTAGTTTTACAGACTTTTGCAGATGTTGAATGCATTGTGGGGCAAAATGCCCCGGAGGGGGCGTGTTGCCCCAGCATAGGGGCAAAATGCCCCTTTATAAATTTTTACCATTTTTCATTTTTCTCGTAAATAGTTTCTTCATTGAAATGAAACATCATTCCATTATGTTGGACGCAACGCATTCTTTAAATAAATTGTCCATTTGCGAACACAATCATGTAAATCATGCCATAAATTACCTAAAGTTGTTAAATGGGGCGTTTTGCCCCCCTCTACCCTATATAAAGACGATGACGATGATTATATACTACAAACGCAAGATCAAGCACAAGTTGATGATACTGTAAATGTTGCCAATGGTTTTGATAATCAAATAAGATGTATTGAGGAATTCACGGGTATGCAGTTTGAAAAAGACTGAACTAGGTTAATTCGGGGGAACTATTCCAAATCTACAAAGTAGGCTTGGACTTTGCAAGTCATTCCGTTGGATGCATAAAAGGAGATAGCAAGGAATATGGATCAAATAGATTGACAAATACGGTGCTATAGTAGATTTGAAGATCACCAAGCATCGTGGTTTACAACTTGAGGCACCTAGTTCTATAAAGAAACATGCCAGAAGAAAAAATGCTGAGTATTTAGCAAGCAGACAAAATATTCCATCCTCAACCATAACATGAATTTCATGATGTATTAAACAGACTTAAGGAGATACTGGAGAAACGTCCGAGACAGGACGTCCGAGACAGGACAAAGTCCAACGGCACAAAACAATATATCTACTAGAACTTACTGGTGTGCAAAGACAGCCAATAAAAATAATTGCGGATGAAGAGATCCAAATAACAGATGCCAACGAATCGTTCGTCCGACAGATAAGAGAAGTAGAAAATTTAATAGCCGATTGCCATG
>JAECUM010072485.1:0-13956 GCA_016617855.1 Megalonaias nervosa | reverse complement strand
TCCTTTGTTGCTTGTACCATGAACAAGTCGTGCTGTCAGTGTATGGGCTGTAACAATGAATAAATGACTGATTATGCCAATTTTGGTCCAATCCCAACCCGAATAAGCAATTTAGATATATCTGAGAACGTGATCTGCTCTGCATTTTTATCCTTTAGTTGTGCTTGTTTGTGTGAGAAATACGAGATGCGTGATGGTTGAACGGAAACAAACACGAATAATATCAAAAGCTGTTAACTTGGAGATATAAACTTCTGTGAAGTAATATTATAAATTGAGACACTATCCATTCTAATGAAAGTTGCACGTATGATTTATGTAGACGAATGTCCTCTTGCAAATATATTTGCCTGATCCATAAGCCTAAAGGAAGCAAACAAACAACTATACACACACACACACACACACACACACACACACACACACACGCACACACATTTGTGTTGTACTGAATAAATTCAATGTCTTGATATGTTCTCGACATGGATTTACAAAATGCCTTGATATGTGTGAGGCAATGGATTTATAAAATGCTTGATTTTAAGTTAATACATACTTGACATACTTGTCTGACCCTCTGTCTTTTGCGGCAACAATACCACTGTAACAGAAATGAATAATTGGGTCAAGATGCCACGTATCATGTTAAGTTTTTTTTTACTCGATTTTCTAAACTATAAAGAAGATAAACAAGAACTTCCTGCTTTTCATTTATGTGGTATGCATGCATACGTTTACAGGTTTGTATGCACATGGACACGTGCCGCGATACATAAATATCTGAGGACCAACGTCCTATAAACATCCTTTGTAATTAAGGTGCAGTGCTCCTTACGCATGCATATTTTAACGCATACTCTTACACCAACATGTATATAAGCACACATAGTTAAAGACAAATAGATTCAAAAGTCGCAGTGTGGCAACGATCGAAACGCTCTAATAGATCGGAAGGGAAAATTTAAAAAATGACATACTATTCTCCCAGTAAATAGAAAAGAAGACACTCTTTTTGTCCATTATACACAAACGTGTGGAATTGATGGGTACTTCGTAGGTAACAAAGCACTGTTTCCTAGAAATCTAGAATAAAACCGTTAGTAAGAATTCTCATTCGTATTCAAACGACATTAAAGTCTGCTATGCAATGTTGGGCAGGAGTAAAGGACACTGCCGTATCTAACCGTACCGAGGTACTCATCAAAATGCACATTTACGCCTAAGCAAAGACGGCCTAGATTGTTCTTGGTCCGAATTTCACGTCTTCTTTAATTTGTATTACACAAGTCAGAAGTACCATTCCTACTGTAAGCCAGAGAAATAAATTAACGCAATGAGTTTTTTCAAAGCTTAAACAAAAAGTGCCTACTCCCATCGATATGCTTCAAATCTTGCTCTTTGCAAACGAAATAGACGTTCGGGTCGTTTTACCCTGTACGTTTATCCTATTTTCAATATTTGAAAGCAATAATGCGAATAAATCTCAAGCATCTAAACTGCGCCTAAGCAATACAAAGTAAACCAAATATGACTAAAGTATATTACGTGGAAACAGTTAGCATGGGTTCGTATTTCTCTAAGTGTAAATGTTACCTCATCACTGCAAAGTAATTAAGTAGCTTATGTTAACTTTGTACAGTATTAGATAAGATTTACTCTGCAGTAAATAATCTGCTAGCATACGCCTTACTCCTACGATAATTTACCAATGAGTTGAAAGATAATTCAGATTAGTATCATGTGACTGCTTTACTTATTTGAATTTTCTTCAGGTAATCGCGTGGCTCAGAGCGCAGCCTAGTAACAATAATGCAATTATGATAATGAACATACATTGTACTTTTTATAGACACAGCCACCTTTACATTTGATTGATACTGCATTATTTGCAGTACATAGTTTGTAATAAATACTTCTAACGGCCGCAAAGTAGGAGAGAGTATATATATATATATATATATATATATATATATATATATATATATATATATATATATATATATATATATATATATATATATATATATACCACATACATTAAAAAATAACATGCATTTAAAGTGTTGGTATAAAGCAATTTGATATACCAATACTATTGGTATATCAAATTGTGATCCGCCCATGGCGCAATAATACGCATACATAAACATTCTCGCGAGCGTCTACAGTTGATTCTAGATCAATAATCAATTTCCACAAATTAGTCACTAGTGACGTATGAAAAATAACGATGAAAAGTATTAATAATCCGCGTTTTCTAAATTAATTTAATATGGTACACATTTTCAGCACAATCCTTTCTGCTTTCTGTTCTCCCCTCCCCTCTCATGCATAACGGACAAACTGCGCAGAAATGTGGAATGAGAGAGAAAAGGAATTTAGGCTGGATTAAAACCTTGAAATAGAAATTACACCAAGTAACCTACAAGAATATGGTTCGTCCTAACGATACGTGTGCACTTTCCCTGGGATTTATCAACAGTGTTTATCAATGATACAATGTTGCAAACCAGTAAATTCCTCGGTTACGTGGTACACATATTGTGATATTTGTAATGTTATGTTTTTTGTTTGTTTTTCTTAAACATACCATAATGTTCTAAAAAATAGATTTTTATTATTTAAATATGAAAATGTCCAAAGGCCTCTCTCTCTCTCTCTCTCTCTCTCTCTCTCTCTCTCTCTCTTGACCATAGTAGCAAGATACGGGCTAAAATCTATGAATTGACGAACATAGAAGATTTTATTTTGTGTCATCCCACGATATCTCTGGACTTACGAATGATGGTAAAAGTTAAGTCAAACCGACCAAACGATGAGAGAGAGAGAGAGAGAGAGAGAGAGAGAGAGAGAGAGAGAGGGGGGGGGTATGGTCGGTTTTACTGTTGCTAAAGCAGAATAATGACTTAGATCAACTGTAAATATATTAAAATATTTTAATTACCTCTTATTGGTTCGTCAGTTGGCTTAGTTTCTATTCCACATTAATTTCCATGCGCCGGTATGTGAATGGCGTTCATGTGAATGACGTAGCTATCCCAGTGTAAATAGTGCTCTACTGTACTTTTATCATTAAAACCATCTTTCATGTTTAAATCATAAGTGTGTATTATATTGATCTAATCAATGTGGAGAAAAATAGAAACCAAAAAAGAAAACAATCCACTTATCAATATGCAGAGGTGATTGTAAATAGCCACTAAATGCATAGAACTACATTTTGTAGCGGACCCACTCGGGGATGTGAGGAGTCCATTCACTAGGTCAATACACAGCTGCTTGTAGTAAATCTGAACTCCGTTCAAAGTGCGAATATATGTATTTGTATGTGATATAAATAAAATATATGCACAGTATGTACGCTGTATCAATGATATACCACTCGATGTATAAAATTTTCATTAAAAGGAAACTCAGCAAACTTCGTTTCCTTTAAATGAAAAATTTATACATATATATATATATATCACAAAATACCTCTATAGATAAGATGGCCGAAGAAAAATGATATTACCAGATATCGACGCCAAAAATACCGCTTTAATCCAGAAGTATTGAAGTTTCCTCATAATTGCTGTTTTATTTGAATGCAAAAGCAGTGTCTCTAGAGGACTATAATATCCTAAAGTCACATACAGAGTTTAGTCGTAATAATGATAGAGTCTATAAGACGATACAAGATTATAAAGCGCTGAGATCAAGGCTACAACTGTGTCAGAGGCATGCCTTATCAAGACTCTAAGCCATGGCGACAGTACTTCAACATGATCGAAGGTCAAACATCTAAACAGGTGACATAATGGAAGACCTTCACAGGATTTAAGGCCAAGCATGTATGTATGTATGTATGTATGTATGTATGTATGTATGTATGTATGTATGTATGCATGTTTTTATGTATGTATGTTTATATGTACGCACGTACGTACGTATGTATGTATGTATGTATGTATGTATGTATGTATGTATGTATGTATGCATGCATGCATAGATGTACCTACGTACGTACGGATGGCTGGATGGATGGACCGCTCCGGTAGCCTAAGTGGTTACAGCGTCAGATCCAGATGCGAGAGGTCGAGTTATAGCAAAGACTTATAAAAATGGTACTAGTAGCTGCCTCACTTGACGCTCAGTATTTTGAGGCAGTAGTATATGAAGATGAGGGTCCTAAACCAAAAGAGGATCCAAGACTAGAAACCCCCATTCCCCCTCCCTAATTTTAATATTCCTAAACCAAAGGAGGATCCTAGACCAGAAACCCTATTCCCCCTCCCAAATTTGGAGAGCCCGAACCTTAGATTTATTTCTATTTAAACAATAAAATATTAATATGTAATGTGTCATTATAATCCATTACGACATGTCGGATTTGATTTAACAAACAGATTTTTTAAAAGATTTAATTCAATCAAATCAGCCTCAAACTATACTGGTATAAAACCTAAAATAATAAACAATTGTATTACAAAAGTTGGTTATCATTTATCGAGCAAGTATGGATCAGTATGGTTATTCGCAACTGAAAATGACGAACGAATAAGAGGTTGGGCAGATGATCCAATGATATTTATTGACAACATGGTTGATGCTTTATTTGATAATAATATTTATAAACATCTAATACTATAAATATTGTTTAAAACAGTAAAAATAAAAATAATAGTCCTCAGAGGGACTGTTTTTATAGACGGCACAAACACATAGCATATTTACAGCAAGCATATTTACAGCATTATATATAAGGACTGCACAACACATAATCTTAATTATAAACTTAATTAAGGACGGCACAAACACATAGCATATTTACTGCAAGCATATTTACAGCATTCTATATAAGGACTGCACAACACATAATCTTAATTATAAACTTAATTAAGGACTGCACAACACATGATCTTAATTATAAACTTAATTAAGGACTGCACAACACATAATCTTAATTAAAAACTTAATTAAGGACGGCACAGTTACATATAAACTTAATTAAGGACGGCACAGTTACATATAAACTTAATTAAGGACGGCACAGTTACATATAAACTTAATTAAGGACGGCACATACAAACGGGGGATTTACCTATATTCAACAGATTTTACACACTCTCCCCCATAATCAACCCCGGGGAGTGCAAAAGTACACCCACCACGTGGTGACATGGTGGGAGAGTGTATTTTTTGTCTGTTGAACTTCATACCCCCAATTATAAAAATGGCATGGAAATCGTCACCGCCTACAATATGTCAGTCACAAGTATCTAACCCAAGACCTTGAGTACGAGAATCTAACGCGTTAGCACTGGACCACAGACCTATCTTATATATATATGTTAAAAAAAAAAATTATTATAAAGTTATCAGACGGGAAATTTATATAAGTGATTAGCATTACATTTCTGATTCTGAATAAACATTATTATCAAAATATAAAATAAATCGCGAAATCTATGATTTTGGTTAAAATATATTGCAGTATGTACAGAAAAACGAAATCCTTTGTTGGTTTAATACAGCGGCTTATACATTACAGGCAGACAGACTTCTGCAGTCTGTAAATCAATAATTCTTTACGAGTGGGTTTTTTAGGCAAGCCTTACACATAAATCAATACAGAACATCTGTTTCATATAAGGCTATAATGAAACATATATTTTTCATTCTAAGGTCTTAAAATTACTATATTGTTTTATACCAAATGATTTTTATTAATTGCTAAACGATTTGATGAAGATAGAAAGCAAAATTGTTACATCAGATTTGTATGTATATATACCTAACACTGTACTATGTCCGATAACCACAGATGATTTACACTAGCTCGAAGACAGTATTATCTCCCTTTTTAAAACATCAAATAAGACAGACAGAGTTATATTCCTTGATTAATTAATTAAAGATGATGTCAAATATGTCATTACTTTTAGTACTAGCATAATGACCAATGGCTAGAGTATTAATTCCGTCCTCACAGTATCTCTTATCGTCAAAATTACTTAGTCCACGTTTTATAATAGTATCTGTTTCAAGTTTGTGACGATTTGTTCTGATAACATTTGTCTTAATAAAACTGACATTATTATTTAATGCTGATTTAAAATCATCACATTTCATGCATTTTTACGTACCCACGAGGAATACCTTTTTGCTTTTTTTGTCAGTTTATTGTCATCTAAAATTACAGCATACATTTTACTTCTTAGTCCAACAAATTCCCTAACTGGCACAAACATAAACTCGTCTTTCATTTTGCCAATAACTTTTTTATTTGCATCATCATGAAATCCACTACTTTCTGGATAATATGATAAATCAAACAAGTCATGCTGTTTATAAATATCTTGATAGACATCTTCACATTTTATATTATAAACTAGCGAATCTGTGTCAGTAAATAACAACTCCGAATCTAGCCACTGTGTTTTGGTAAAATTATAGTGAAAATCGTACATCAGCCATTTTGATATATCAAGTACAGCTGCACCAACATAAATTGGTTTATTTAACTTTAAATTTGTCTTTCGTCGTTGTATTGCAACATGATTTTCAGTAAATATTTTCATACTAACAAAACCATCAGCATTAAATAATTTATTTCAGCGATTTATATCATTTACAATTTCAATAGAGACTCGCTTTCTAATGTTCTCCATTGTCTTACTGAAAACCGAGTTGTTCATTAACTTGAAAAAGTTTTTCTCAAAGTCAGTTTTAGCCACAGCAAGACGTTTCGTATTTAAGTCAACATAATCTGCCATCCACCTCGACTGATTAAACTTTAGTACGCGACGGATTTTTCTCAGAATTAGTCCAGCATCTACTGCTTGTTTTAAATTTTTGTAATGCATCACGTAATTTCTTTTATTTAACAAATCTGGAACTAGCTTATTAACAATCGAATTTTTTGCAGTTGTCACTGATCTTTGTTCAGGTGATAGAAAACAATAATCTATTATCATAGACTCTGCACAAAATGGGTAGTCGTTATGTAGATCATGTAACGAACTAGGATAATCTAGATCAACTTCAACAAAATATGAAATATCTTTAGGTAAATCTTTTTCAGTTTCTTTAAGAAATTGATCTGGAATTACCCAATGAAATCCACTGCACGGCATTGGCTCTGACATTGCATACCCATACAAATTGACACAATCTAGATAAATAATATAAATTGATGGGAGATTTTTATCATAATTTTCAGATATTTATTATTAGCTATCGCATATTATTTTGTTATAACGCTAATTCCATCTCTGATACCTTTTTCAATAAAATTAAACATGTCAACATCTGTCAAGAGATCCAATTCTATCTTACTTGGTTTTAGTAGAGCGTCCCACGACAGTTCTGGAGCATGAATAATACCAGCAGGGATAATTTTTATGACTAACTTTGCGAAAACTTTCAAAAACATCTGCTAGTAGTAATACATCTGTTTTCAAATATAAATCATGATAATCACCAAATGTTCTACAGCTAAATTTATTCCAAATATCTTGTGCATATTTGTACTCGTCATCTGTGATATTTTAATTTTTGAGTTGCGAGTAAAATTTATCTTTATCAGGAAGAGAAGTTTCATCAAATCTACTCCAGTCGTCGAGATGCTCATACGGAAAGATACTTTTTTTGTGTTAGATCTACGTAGTTTTCACCAAAGCAACTTTTTAGGTTAGCGAAACTACTACAACCTTTTACAAGCTCATCTAATGATGCTGCCATAAATTGCAGACTGTCAATGAAACGTAATTTGCCAAGCGTGACTGACATATACTTTTCAAAATTGTTTGGAATACATTTTATTGTATTATTTAATCTTAGTTTAGATTTAATTTCCTCGTTGCCAAAAGCTTCTACAATGATATGACTGTCATAGCCACGAAAGTTATTTAAAACTACAGGAATAAAATCTCGAGCATGAAATTATAAATTGCAACTGTTATGAGCTGCTTCTCGATGATGACCGGTCAGATGACAATGATCTCGCACTTTGTCATCACCTAATGATTTTTCGCAGATATGACAATTAACTACATTATCAAAATCAAGTTGTTGTTTGGATGTTATTTTCATTGGAGCTGTTTTGAATAATCTGTTAGAAATCTTATTAACCTAGCGTATTAAAGTTTTTAGTAACCATACGGCCGGACTTTCAGACTCGCTATTTTTACATCTGTATAACTTTACTGGACCTGAAAAATTATCGCTAGCACAACAAACTATTTTATAAGCTGCTCCACAAGGGACATGTTGTTGTATTTTTCTTGTACTTGATTTATTCAGATTATTTTCTGCGCCAGCTACAGGAACAAGACGACACTCGAAATCGGAATAAATAACAAAAAGAATATTTAGCTTATAATCATAATTTGTAAATTTTAACACTTTTTCTTTTTCTCTTGGCATTGTTATTCCTTGAAAGTTGACACAGTTTTTGAGATGTTCTTGCAGTTTTTCATCTTTAGAAAAACCTTGTAAACATCTGTAACAGAAATACTTCTTATTTTTATTTTTATTATGTTGGTTGCCAACTAGTCCGTTAAAGTTTTTTATCCCGCAATAATGTCCTTTATAAAATAATAAATTCGCGACTGAGGAAATATTTGTTCCAGTTAATATTTTTCGTGATTTAGCTGTTAGATATGGTTCTGAAATTTCGCTGTCGAAATTTGTATTTTCAAAAATTATGTCAATTATATCTTTTTCGATTGCATGTAACTTTGATAAAATCATATGATACTGAACTATTTGTTTGATACTTTTGTGAGCTGCAAGTTCTTTTGATATAACAGGTTGGAAAAGATGAAATAAATTTGTAGAGTTAAAATTTGCTAAAACATTTTGATTATCAAATTTGTAACTGTTGTCGTAGCCGGAAAATGCTGTAGCAATTTCTTCTGCTTTGATAATGCTCTTTTTGGCAATATCTCGCAATTTTAACATTATATATAGTATATTTTACATTTAATTGATTTTTCATAATTTTTCAATTAGAGATTAAAAATGCTATATAATAATGACAGAAATTCTGAGTTACATGAGATTGACAGCAGAAGAACAAGAAACTTATCATGTCCACTCAAAGGACGACTTATATGCTGGGAATGCACTTGGTTCGGTTATTAACATAAAATCTCAAAAATCTGTTGGCGTACCAACTCCGGCTGGTATGATAATAAGTGTTAGTGGAGATGATACAGAAAGAGTTGAAATGTTTAGAAAAGATTTATTTACACTTTGTTTTGTGGAGACATTCCAGCTGGACAGCGAGTTTATAGAGTAAATGGATCAATAAACGATGACAATATTGAAAATTTAGAATTGCAAAGTGAATTTTAACGTCACCCAGTATTTGATCTATATAAGGCTAATGTTCGGGATATTATTCGAAATATTCAGACAAAAAATGTTACTGGAATTTTGCAAAATAACGGATATTTAAGTATGAATGTTCGTGGTATTAAGACCGATTTCCTTGGTTATTATAGCCACCGTTTTATTTATGAAACATTCAACGGCGCTATTCCAAATAATCTAGTTATCGACCATATTAACAAAATTAAAACCGATAGTAGGATTTAAAATTTAGATTTAGTTACACCAAAAGAAAACACCAAAAGAGTAGCTTGTTTTGATGGCTCTAATTTTAAAGACACAAAATCAGTTATATCAGTAAATCTGGAGACTGAAGAAGAAATAAAATTTAAATCAATAACAGCTGCCGCAAAATATCATAAAATTAATCCAGCTGCGGTAAAATTTGTAGCAGATGGCAAAACTAAAACAGCAACGTCAACGTTAACCTTTGATAGACTTATTTTCAGATACAATGATTAATGATGTTTCTTAGCTCAGTTTTAGTTAAGCAACTATGGGCAAACATCAGGATATCATCGCGATCAAATTTTAATGTTATAAACTAACTATTATCAAGTTTATTGTTTTTTTTTTTCTGCTGCTGTTAGGAGAATTTTTTCAGAATCACCTTGCGTTATAATAACATTAGCCAAATAAGCACTATATCCCGACAGACATTTTCGAACTGCTTCTGCTAGTTCTTTGTAATTTAATAAATTAACTTTCTAATGATATTTTACATCGGGAGATTTCCTTTCGCTGGCTATTATTATTATAAATTAGATAAAAATATATTATTATATGAACGTGATTTGCTGATATATATATCTCTAGTGATACAATCACTAACGACAAAATTATCGACAACAATTTTATACTAAAATATAACGTTATCTCAGATAAATCTGTTGGTTATAGTGAAGATGATATTTTGTACAAAAATGACGATGATGATAAAGTTGTTGATGTTGTTAACAAAAAAAATTACAGTAGACCGACAACTGGACGATATAATGTTAAGTATCATATCGATAAAAAAATAATAAAATTTAAATTTGCTATTACCGAGCAAAAAATATTTTGGCAACTTATAAAACCATTTCTTAACATAAAAATAACTGGCCAGCAAAGAAATATAAAATACGATTTTATTTTTGTTAAAATATTTAATTTGATGCCAGTCGATAATGTAAGAAAATTACATTTAATTTCCTTGTGTAGACCGGTCAAATGTGAATCTGTACTGATGAAGTATGAACAAATTTATAATAACATTATTTTATCACTTCGTGATTGAACTCGACTTAGTTGGTACCCAGCTATTAAATTTATCGCTATACCCATGACATTTAACTAAACTTTTATTACCTTTTTTCCTAATAACTTTTCAATAACAAATATATCTTGTTCGGTTTTCTGAAGTTCCTGCTGGTAAAAACTGCCAGTTATAGCAGTTATAGGTTCACCTAATAAATCTTTTAGCGCATAAGTCACTGGTATTGTTAAAAGTACTTTATCAACAACAAATACTTCTTCGCTCCAGTTCGGAGTAAATCCCTTTTCAAACGTTTTTTTCGTCAATGAAATTCTAACTTTATCGCCAACTTTAAATTTATGTCTTCGGTACATGTTTTCATTAGCTAGTATTGGATTTGCAATCGCGTCGTTTGGTGACATTCTAGTGGTTCGATGTTTCGTGTTATTATATTCGTCAACAATTTTCTGTAAATTGTCAATATATTTATTTGTATTTTTAGCTGTCAAATATTTGTGGATTTTTTCGTTTAACGTGCGATTAAAACGCTCGACGACAACACTTTCACCTTCATTTCCTGTAACATATTTTTTGATGTTATTTTCTTCTAAAAACTGTTCAAATATTTTATTAAAAAATTCTGCTCCATGATCGGTACAGACCCTATTTGGTTTTCTTTCTGTACTTGCTATTATTTGTTTTAACGCATCAGTTTTCGATGTTCCTGTCTTATCTGAAACCGGTACACTAAATGCATATTTGCTAAAAACATCTACAACATTAAAAAGATATCTTTTATTATTGTTAAATTCAGCTAGATTTGACACATCAACCAAATCTATCGCCAGATATCGTCAACAGCATTTGCGACAACTTTACTTCGCGTAAGCATTTTTTTCGGTTTGTGTAGCTCTGAGGCAAGATCATCATACAATTCTTTTTTACCGAGTCCTAATTTATATTTTGATCCAATAAAACCCTGCACCAACTTTCTATCAACACGCTCTCGTATCATGTGAAGCAGGCCGTTTGCAGGTTTCATATTAAGAAGTTCGTCTAGCCTTACTTTATCACAGCCGTGCTTATCTTGTTCGTTGTCCCGGTAGCAGATATCATGGCGCATTACTATTGCATCAACTTGATTGTAAGGCTCTTGTCCTGGTAGCGGATTATCGTTCTCGTCAAGTTGTTTATCAAGAGGATTATAATGTCCAGTATATTTATGGCCTGGTAATGTCCAACCGCCTTTTGGTTTTGGTAATTTGCCAATTAATTTATGTATATCTATACCTGCTCCAATTATTTCTCTGTTGTTGCATTTCTGACAATATGTAACAATTTTATTTTCCTCCAGACAGAGATCTCTATCACTATTGCACTTGTATCTCATTATTTATTTTATAACTGACAATGTTTTCAGATTTATAATGATATTTTTTCAGATTTATAAATATTTTTTTCGGTCGTCTACTAAAATAACTGGAAAACCCGCTTCGGACAACTTTGTTGTTGGCAAAAACATACGTTTTCATTTTCCACAGATTGCACAAATACTTTTTAGCATTATTCTATTATTTTTTGTTTTTTCTGTTGTTTCATCTTTATTTTCTGTTTTAGTTTTGCACTTGAGACAATATGTTGACGTTTTATATTTGTAAGTTTATATAACATTGATTGCAATTTCATCATTGGCATGAGAAGGTTGCTTGTCAAGCTGCAAAATCAATTTTAAAAAATTGAATTTAGATTGGGACATTTGTTTTATAAACATCACGCAATAGCATCCACAAGCAGAAGTTACATCAGGCTAAATTTGATTAGACGAAGAATTTACTATTTTATATTTTTTGTTTAGATATATTTTTATTGCTTCACCTGGTGGAATTCCAAATGAATCAAAATAATTGTTATTACAAACAGCTACCCAATGTGTGCCAGATCCGTCATTGAAATCTTGTATATTTATCACACACGAACCACCAGCAATCGCATCATGAAGTTCATCTTTAGAATAAACTCCACAGAAATTTTTTACTTTTTTTTACTTTATCAAGTATATCAAAGTTATTCAACGCGGCCGAGTTCCTGGCAATGTTAGTCCTCTGCCTATTCCCAACAGATTTGGCAATAGACTTCCCGCTACTCCCGCCAGCAACGGTCCTATAAATCCACCTTTGTTTGTTTTTCGCCTCGGTCGTGTCTTTGTTTTCTTTGTTGTCTTTCCTTTAGCAGTTTTTCGTTTAGGCATTATATTCAACTTTAGACAAAAAGTTTCTTTATTCCATCGCCTGAGAGTGCCTTTTTCGTTGCGCCAGATACTGCGCAAGACGCTGCTGCTAATCCTATTGTACCAGGTACTGGCAAAATTTTAGGTATTAACGTTCTGGCCATTACAGATAGCGCCGGACCAAAGAAACCACCTTGTTTTGACATTGCTGTTATTTGTGTAGCACTGAAATTTAAAACAAAAGGTTTTTTTTGCGATCGTATTTATTTATTTGTTTTTTGGTTAACATTAATTTTGTTAAAATACCTTCCGTGTTAGATTTTATTTTTAATGATACCTGCCTCTGCTTAGCAATAGCAGCTGCTAATTTTTTAACTTGACCATCAGTCAAATATATTTCTTTTACAATCTATTTTGTCATTATATACAGATTACAGATTAAACTTGCACTGACATTTTACTTCCAACAGAGTCAATTGTTATAATCTGTCGCTGAGCACTAACGCATATACGTATAACTGTGCCGCTGGAACTTCTTCGAGTGTCCAAATAATTTCAATATCAGCTGTAGAATCGACAGCTCTTTCGCTATGCTTACCAATATCAAAATAAAATACTGGATAAAGTGTAAGAAATTCCTCGACAGAGATCTGAGATCCATCTCCCTCGTCCTATATTTCTGCATTACGTCCATAAAATACACATAAGGTCTAGTAATATTTTTATTAGCATCATTTGCAAAATTGCATTCTATCGCTCGATCGGGATATTGTTTGGAGTTGAGTCTAACATTGGCGTTATCAAATATTGCATTATTTTGTTGTTGGTTACCACGTCGCGCTTGTTGCTGAAATACAACAAATAATTGCCTCGGCAGTTGTTCACTTGATGTTGTTGTGACTCGCCTTGTGTAATCGGTAGTATTTGGAACTGCTGTTTGATATATTTTATGTTGTTGAAAATAAATTTGTGTGTTTATCGAGTATACTGTTTAATTCTGATGCTTTTGTGATTGACGGAGTTATTAGTGGCATCTACAGCGCAAGTTTGTTTATGATAAATTGTATATCAGCTCCACCAGCTCGAAATAAACAATAATTTTGTTCTGCTCGAT
>JAECUM010072484.1:0-19844 GCA_016617855.1 Megalonaias nervosa | reverse complement strand
CAAACACTTTTTTTCAAAAGCACAAGCTACCCCGTTTGGTTTTACAACAATAAATTTACATGATCCGAGGTCAAGATATCGTAACGGACTCGATACAATATTTGGATAAAAACTACAGCAGTAGAGAGGGTAGGCTAACAAAAATGACGCGCACGATTACATGAACGACCACTCACAAAATTTTATAAACACGAAGTCAACGGCGAAGTAACAGCGCGAACTAACGCCGCAGTGATACTGTGGAGAGAATCTCGATAAGTTAGAGGTTTCAGTATGACGTTATTGACCTCCTTTTTAATTTTTTTCGTGTGAATCTTTATTTTTAGATATGTTTGCTCGAAACCCAATTTGTAGGGTTCACCCTCCCTGCTGCTATAGATGATGGATGGGACATCACTGTACTCTTTATGGAGCATAGACTCTATGAGCACAAAGATGTGATTTCGGTGTATTACCGCTGGACCATTCAGATCTGACAATGTATCATATATTATTAATATTATAAATCACAGTGTCTTTAACTTTTGTCAGTACTAGCACTTTCCACTGGACACAAAGACCATTATTATTATTATTATTATTATTATTGCTGACATAATTTGTCTTTATATTGTTAGTATATGTATATATGATAGTAAAACGGCAATTGCAGTTGTTTCCAAACTATAACTGGGAATAGCCCATGCAACGGCAGGGATACACGTACACTGCAAGGATCAAGTTTCGTCGCATGTTTAAACTGATATTATCAGGGTCACTAACTCTGTGTGTGTGTGTGTGTGTGTATGTGTGTGATTTGGATTTAACGTAGCTTAAATTTTTTTTGGGACATATCGCTACGATTTTTGCAGTGACAGTTTATAACGATGTCTAGCACTGGGGCATCATACCGAAAACGTGTAGCATCATGTCCCTCCTAGTCACATTATCCTGACACCAGGTCAGCCAGTCCTAACACTAACCTCTTAATGCTGAGCGCCTAGCGAGACAGCTGCTAGTATCATTTTAGGCCACCGGAGCGGTCGGTCATTAGCTGTATACATATACTGAAAGTGGTCGTGTAAATTACTTAACTTTTGTTTCTTAAGGCGCAAATCCCACATCGTTCAAGTGACCACAGTGCACAATGTTTATTGCACTTTGCCATGTGTGTGTGTGTGTGTGTGTGTGTGTGTGTGTGTGTGTGTGTGTTGATGGCTCACGATGAACAATCCTGAATCCCCTTGTTTCGTACAACTCTTTTAGTGTATTTCTAACACAATAGTACATGTTACACATCCTCACGTTACAGGCCACTTTTATTTCCCCCACGTGTTTCAGAGTCATTTAATGTACTGTAACATGACATTCATCACGCATATTCAATTTGTCTTCGGGATGGGTTTCCACATACTATCGTTCACGAAAGAAACATAAAAGGAAACTATTACACAACACTCTTACATTTGGTACATTTTGCCTTGATCCCGTTACACGAAATTTTTAGAGATTTGAACTCGGAACTCATTAATTAGTAAAGTATAGAAAACTAAATTACCAATTGTGGTCCACAATATTAAAGATGATAGATAGATAGATGTACGGCATGAAAAGATAGACGTAGGAGCAGAATATATGACAATATTCCAGACTGTAGATGTTGGGGATCATCATAAATTTTGGGACTGAAATTTTGCCATTATTACTTTTACCAGAATACATGCACAGTCGCGTCTTTGCATTCCTCATACAATTCTGTATATGGACAGTACATGCCGCCATACCTTAGTAGGCATACTGGGCAGGTTCTTCAGGACTTACAAAACTGCATTCTGTTTGCAAACAAATACGAGCAGAAAAACAGCTCATATTCAATTTCTCCATAATTTGTACAAAATCCACTTCTCATTGCCACTAAATGAATTATTTATAAATGTCTGACATTTATTGTTCGCTGCGCAATGCCCCATACTGCGGTGCACTGCGTCAAAGTCTGCGGACAAACAATACATTGTTTCACGCTGCTAAATGTTACAGTATGCTGGATTGAAAGAAATGGAACTTCAGTATTGCCATAATGTTTAGCCATTTCTTAACAACACCATCCCCCATCCACCTGTACTGAATCGTGTATTACCAGTAGCTCTTAAGTTGATTAAAAAACAATAAGCATTAATTAGACAAGTTTTTGTCAGTCGCACATCTTTTCTGAACGGTAATACAATTCTTTGTTCCCATATGAACATTCTGGAATTATTGAAGTTGTCTTCCCTTCTACACGATGATGTGCTGGCATCAGTTTCGTGCTAAATGACTATGTTGGAAAGCTGCTCTAGGAAATGAAGACACATTTACTGATTCGAGTTACTGGATATTCATTACGAACATTGACTGAGCATGTGAAATATTCATGTAGAAATTGTGTGTGTGATTTGGATTTTTAACGTAGCTGTAAAATTTTTCCAGTTATATCGCTACGATGTCTGCAGTGTGGCAGTTTATAGTAATGTCTAGCACTGGGGCAGACATGTAGCATCATGTCCCACCCAGTCACATTATTCTGACATTAGGTCGACCAGTCCTAGCACTATCCTTTTTATGCTGAGCGCCAAGCGAGGCAGCTGCTAGTACCATTGTTATAAGTCTTTGGTGTGATACGGCCGGGGTTTGAACTCGCCACCTCCCATATCCGAGGTAGACGCTCATACTATTTAGGCTACCGGAGCGATTGTGTAGAAACTGCATACTATACTTCCTTTAATCTGTTTTTCCATCGCCTGAAGTTTGTCATATAAAATCACACAATAACATTCCTTATCTTTCCAGATTCATGCGGTTACACATATAAATATGTCATAGTAGCTTTGCGTTTATTCAATTCGTATCGTTATAACTGGCTACAGGGACCGTACAATTGGATTTTGTAAAGGGTTGGCTTCAGCGTTTTTAAATGTACTCTTGCCCTCATAAATAACAAAATTCTACGTATTTTGATCATATTGGTTATAAAATTTCTCTTGAGACAAAAAATATCTAAGTTGGAAATAAAATCACGTCTGCTTCCGTACAGAGAATTAAATACAATGAAATTACGAAGAAATACGTCTACGCCACCATGCACAGTCTGCTCCTTTTTCCCATGTTTTTAATTTTCTTTTTTTATTGTAATTCAAACTGATAGGAGAAGAAGGTATGTTCCAGTCGATGTTTTTGTGTACCAATAGGCGGAGACAATATACTAAGGTTCAGCTAATGCATGGGTGAAAATAACCTTACGGCAGTGATATATTCTGCAAGAATATGATCTTTGAGTGTGAGGAGCGTTTTCGTACAAGTTTTGCAAAATAAATTCTTCCTGCGCAACTCAGAACTACGTGATTATTATGTTATAATGTTATCGATTGGGTATCAATGGTAAGGTACGTGTATCGTAGCACTATGAATTCTGGGAGAAAATGGACTTAAAATTTGGTTGTGATAATGGAAAGGAAAACTGATGTTACACTTTTAATATTGGCAATAGCAGTCATGTCAAAGTGTTTCGACTATATGGCCTTAAATTATATAATGGAAAACAAGTGAAACCATCGATTTAAGTGATATTAAACAAATAATTTATCTTCCTAGAATAGTATGTGAAAATTAAAACAGTGTTGTGAATTAAATTCCAATTAATCCTAAAAGTTCTATCACATGTCTAAAAGCATAGACTGCTCCGAATGAATTCAAATAGTCTTGAATGCCCTGATGTACCAAGCGTCTTAAATATCCTGATGTACCTGTAGTCTTGACTGTCCTGATGCACCACAATGATACAATCCAGAATCTCTTTGAACTAATTCTCAATAATCCCAAAGTAGTGTTTTAGTCCAAAAAGTCAAGGCACTTGTAATTGCAAGGAATAATTTAAGTACATAATTCCTCTGAAATTATAACTGAACACAACATTAAATGATTCCAAAGAGTGCGATGGACAGAAATGAATAATTGTTACCAAATCTCTTTATACACAAATATTACTTAACCTGCAATATATGATTTCCTACGGGTAAACCAACTAATTCGTAAACAGTGGTCTTGAACTCAAATTTAAGTAAACATCTTGCTTACTTTTTAGAAGTCTGACAAAATTCAGGTACGTACAACCCACAATCACAGGCACAAATTGGGGCCCCGAGTGGCCGAGTGGTCTAAAGCGCTCACCGTTACGGATCACTGCCATCTCACCTCTGTCTGCGTGGGTTCGAGTCTCGGGCTCGGTCAGTCTGGGTACGTGAGAGTAGCTTCTTGTGGGTCGGTGTTTTTTTCCGGGGTTTTCCTGGGTTCTTCCTCCACCATTTATACTGGCCGCTATGTATAGCCTATATTGTGCTGAAAGTGGCGTTAAACCCAACAACAACAACAGACAGAAATTAAGCACACATTATATACATACATAAGAAAAGAAAATAAAAAGTCAACGAAAGCCGACAAAGATGCTGGGCAATCGCTAGCGATCTCTTACCTGCTGTATCGACCGCGCAGACTTTCATTTGCGGTGTGTGAATATTGAGTTTGTGCTTCATTAGATAAGGGTTGTTGCTTAAGGGAGATAACTCAATTTAATTGTCGTTATTCAACCTTACCGAATTGGTTCCCTTACAATCTTAAATGAATAGTTAACTTCGGGCATTTAAACATACGTTTGCAGCCACATGCTCTGCGTAGACCTTCAATGTTAGCCGTCATCCCTATATCAATGTTGTTCTGGTGCTACGTCTTACATCCAGTACAAACGGTGTTGTGTATCGTGTATAGGTTAAATTTTAATAATATTTCACAATCTTGGCAGCCATATTGGCGCTGTTCCGCAGATTAAAGTCTAACTGCTTAAGTCGGACCATATTTACAGTCCTTTTCTGATGAAATAAAAGCTTGAAACAAGCGAGTGGACGCGTTTTCGAGTTCCATTGACATGCATTTTGGTTGGTTGAAATGCAATGGTAGCAGATGAATGCCAAAGTCGGTTGACGTAAGAATAAGTTTCGTTAACGAACGAAGAACTTATTAATGTTGACCACACCGATTAGATAGCTTTGTTTCGTTAAAACACCTGCTTGCATATGAACCTGAGTTTACATTCTACTAGAAAACGTCGAATATTCCAGTCCAAGAAAACTGTTTCAGCTCTCCTTCTGAACATACTGGGACCATGTCTTATATGGTTTTACTTCCTGTCTGCTAATGTCCAAGTTGTTATAGACTTTTCTCCGATACTCATTTCTTGGAAAATACGGAACGGGAAGCCAACATTTAATACTGGAAGAAGCTACTTTTGACAACTTAAGAATCTAGGTTTCCACATGCCACGAGTCGCCGCTCAAGGTCACTTGACGGTAGAAAATCAGCGACGCCTGATGATGGGTCAAGGTCTTGATCACCATATCAAATGTCATGGTCAATATCACCTAATGTCGATTCCAGAAGTCCTGAACGTAAAGTCTCCCATCAATGTAGAGGGAGATAATTGTCTGAAGAAGTTAAGTTCTAGATTTTCTTTAGTAATTTACACATTTGCAACTTCAGGTAAGGATGATATATTTGTCTTCATTGATTACTATCAGAACCTTCAAAGTTTGCTTATGGCATTAAAAGCCCAATGCTGCCGTTGTTCACAAATTTTACTGTTCTTCCAATCTAATCAAAGTGTAAAATGAAGGAAATAATTTGCCTTTTTCTATACCCTCCCCATATGACATTAGCCGTTATTTAAATAATCAAGACGGTACGTTTAAACTACATTCAAATAGCCAGTTTAGAATTAAGAGGTGCAACCTCTTAATTCAGTCGCCGAGGTTGCTCATAATTCCGTTCTTTTTCGGGAGTGATCCAAAATTAGTGGCGTCATGCCATCGAAAAATTGATTAGAGAAGAAGAGAGGTAGGCCCGCTTTTTAAGCTATATGTTTGATGTTTTTCCTTTATTTCCTATACAATTAATTTATATTTGGAACAAAGTAATCTAGAATAATATCATACAAAGATCACATACCGTATCACACATAGCGTGTTGATGGCTTCTTTTGTTTACAATGTGACGTCATCAAATCACGTGTTCCAGCTTTAGTTTCAAATAAGCTCACAGACGGATGTCGCCGATCAAAATCGAATTAATTCATATGCATGTGTAAAATGCCCGCGTTTCACGGCTCGAAGGATATATTATATGACTCATGATGCGACGAAACGTCGATACTATCTAGTTTCAAAGGCACCCAACGATATTTAGGACGAATATTTCAAGATTCAGTATTATTCAGTTGAATTTGTATATACGACTTTTTGTACGTAACGGATGCATTCGAAACACCTAATACAAAGAATTATTCCTATCTCGAATTCCTAAACGCTTATACATCAGATTCTCCTGCACATTCATCATGGTAAGAAATTAGGGAGGGTTTATATTACGAAACTAATCGTGCATCCATAAAGTCTCGTGAATACTTGTAGATTATGACGTCTGCTCCTACTAATTGGATAATTATTCTGTTTGAGAAACATATTGCAACACCGAGTTCCAATAATCAAACAATCACTAAAATCTAAGAAAGCTATAAACGGAGACGTAAATGCAATTATCACATGGAAGACATAGTTTTCCTATAGTATGTGCAGTTTCATATTTTTGATATTACCACACGTTAAAATATCACTTTGTGATTCTGATTGGTCCAAATAAGCCCATGAAATTATTGTGCAGTATTCTCTTTACCGATGGGCTGTGATCGTGGGGAAAACTTCTTTAACCTCGCCATCTGGAATTGTTTTGTTTTCAATGAACATTTTTGGCCGCCATTTTTCGAATCGATTAGCGAAATGGAAATTGGGGGGAAAATCGTCTCGTCTGTTTCAGTATAGCCAATTTACCATCACAGGTGTTTGTTATGTCATGTATAACATATCATAAGCTGAAAAATGGTTAAAACCACAAGATGAAAACAAAAACAAGTAAAACTACGGGTATTGCTTGTGTGGGTTCGGGGTTGAGGGAGGCGGTATATTTGTAGTATGGAATCCACCCTATATACAAGCATAATTTAAATGTTAACTTACAGAAGTAAATAAACTCACCTCTGTTAACACAAGAATGTGGACATAAACCGGTCTCCAAACTGATAGAAATTTATCCAACCAATAAATATTTACGCGGTAAATATGTGATGCAAGTCCAACTCAAAAATGAAATTTGTTTGCATATTCTTTTGTCTACTGTTCCAAACCAAACACTGCAAATATCCGGTCACAAATACATTACAGTTAATGTCGGAATTTATGTATCCAGTAAACCTTCGTTCACATGAATATCTCAATATCACTGTAATGTTCAGTTGTGAAAGTGACATAGTATATATATATCCCATCCCAGGTTATATGGTATTAACATTATCACATCTAGGTACATATCCTTGGCTGTCCTGCACCATAGAGAATTATTCTCTTATTTAAGTTATTCTAAACACAGTTGCCTTAAAACGTATAGTGCGTTTTTTATTTTTTATTTAATTGAACGTTTCATTTTGTACTTATCTTCTTATCTTACAAAAATTTTAAAATCAAATTTGATTTTTTGAGAAAGTGATGCAAATGATCAGGTTTGATAATCATAGCTTTGAGATTCTATGATTATGCTCTGCCGACTGCAAACGTAAATTTTCCATTATACCGTGTTACATCTAAATTTTTGTTTCAGGCAAGAAGCTTTATTTTCCCAGATGAAGTTTAGCTAACATAAAACCCTATCAGCTCCCCTTTGGCGACTCGCCGTGTCCAATTATTCTCTGTTATGTCAACAGTAAACTGAAACGAAATCTATATTTTAGGCAGGGCGATATACAAGAATTGTTCTATGATAAAAGTGATGTCGAATTCAACTTGTTCCTTGTGTCAAAATGCCAGTTGTTCTCAATATGAAGTTAAGGATAACTTAAAAGTAATGAAAAAATCGAAACCACTGGCATGCATTGAGAATTTTTAATTTGTTGAATTCGGCTATGTTGAAACTGTTTGCAATAGAGGAATGGATGTACGTTAATTTGCTTTATTGGTGGTGATAGTGGTGGTGGGGAATGTGTTACACTGGACGTATTATTGTAAAATTAGAACTATTGAGGTATTAGAGCTAAAATTGACTTACTGTTTTAATTTGGTCACATTTCCATCGTCAACAGATGCGTTCTGCTTTACATATCGATATTGTCCACGCAATCACTTAAGGTAGCATAGTAATTTTCATTTTCTTCACGAAACTACAATAGAACATTAGTCAATACATAGTTCGTATACATTTTTAGAGTCACCCATCTACAAAACAGCAAAGAAACTGAAATTCGCAAAGTTCAAGAAAAGTGTTGCAATCATTAATGACAACTGAGCTAGCTACAATTCATACTTCTGCAACAAATAAGCAACAAATAAGCATTTATTTATTACGGAGATAATTACATAACGTACTGGTACAATATACGTTTCTTCATCAAATTGTTGTTCTACGTTCAAACTAGTATGTAAATTACATGTCTCGTGTAATTATTTATTTGGGGTTACTGTAGTACTTTGCTACCAGTAATCTTTATCCATGCGCTTTCTTGCATAATTTGTCATTATTTGCAATTTGTTCTGATAGGAAATAAATCAGCATCCACTATGTATCATTTATGGTTCGCTTGCGTTGTACCAGTTATTTTCCCATGTCGTTATTTACCCAAGGAATCTCCTGTCAATCGGTTGTTATGTTTAGTTTACATTACAATACTACATGCATGGCAAGTAATGTGAACTCTTCCCGTCTTTTGATTCCACCTTAACCTTGTATAGTCTGAAGATCTCGTCGGAAATAACGAAGTCAATAAGAGATAATGTGACATGTACAATATTATGAACATCCAAGACTTTTCCAAGGAAATGGAAAAGAAAACTTATCGAAACTTGGTCATTAGTTCTAACTTACTGTTTCTTCCTACACTTGTATTAAAATTAAAATGGTATACACAACGACTGTCCTTCATTCCGTTTCTTATCTCTGCTTGTAAAGAACAATCAGCTGTTTCACAGTTTAAGTGTAAACAATAGTTATTGCAAAGGCGGAGCTGTTGGTGGATCGGCAAAAATATCACTATCAAGGGGAAGGTTTATAAACTGCATCCAATTGTATCATATTCTGTGCGTCAATATTGCTTGGAAATTCTATGACTGATGTGTTTCTATCGCTTCCATGTGCTTTTTAAATATCTTTAAGATATCATCACCTTTTGCTATGGCCATTTCATGCGGCGATTGTCCTTCTTTATTCTTCAAATCCATGACTGAGCTGTCCTTAGCCAGGAGCATAGCAGCGACACCTGCATTCTTGACCAAGTGTAGTGGTGTATCTAGATTCTCAGTTACACACCTTGGATCGGACTGGAACATTAGCAAAAGTTTTACTATAAGTTTATCGCCATTTTTTGAGGCAATGTGAAGTGGTGTTCTTCCGATCTTGTCCGGTAAATTAACGCATAGATCTCTATGTTGGCAGAGTTTCTCCACTACAGTTGCATGTCGCCTATCTGTAGCGATGTGTAAGGGGGTGAAGCCATATTTCTTTTCTTTGTAGTTAACGTCAATGTTTTCAACTTTGAGAAGTTCTGCCACAACTTGTTGATGTCCAAATCGTGCTGCAAGGTAGAGTGGAGATCTGCCATACATATCTGGGAGATCAGTATCGACGCCTGATTCAATTAAGGACCTCACTACATCTACACGGCCTCCTCTAGCAGCGTAATGAATAGGGGCTAAGCCTTTTTTATCCATCTTGCGTCGATGGTTCAGAGATCTGGATTCTGCTTGATCTGCGTTTGCTTCAATCAACATTTCAACTATATCTTTGTGACCATACATTGAGGCATAATGCATAGGCGAGTGGCCTTTCTTATCTTTTGCCATGGGATCTGCACCTTTTTCAAGGAGGATTTGTGTTACCGTTTGTAATCCCATCTCGGAGGAGATATGAAGTGGCGTTTTGTCCAGTCGTCCGCTTTTCAAGTTAATATTGCAACCATTTTCTATAAGACTTTTCGCAGCTTCTTCACATTTAGAAGTCAACGCAAAATGGAGAGGTGTTACGCCATTCTTGTTCTTGATGTCAATCTGGATATCTCTCTTTGTCAGTAAAGCATTAACTACTTGAATTTGACCTAACTGGCTGGCAACGTGAAGGCAGGAATTTTTTATTTTTGTCGTCGGGATCTTTTCCACATCAGCTCCTTTGGCAATCAAGAAAATGGCAATATCTTCGTGTTTCTGAGAGACTGCCTGATACAAAGGAGTTTCATTTTTTGGAGGAGACTCTGTATCCAGGTTCGCACCTTTATCAACGAAAAGCTTTACGAGCTCAATGGATCCCCCTTGCGACGCCAAAGCAAGACATTTGTCGTATATACTGCTCTCTTGCACAGGGCCTTCTCTTTGGAAGAGGTCCTCAACAATGTCCCTATTACCAGCACTTGTTGCTCTGATGAATGCATCGCTAGTGATTGCTACGCTCTCTTGAACCAGCAATTTATACAACTGGTGCGAACCAAGTCTACAGGCTGTAGAGAACATAGATTGTTTTTGTTCTTGCACCCATCGTTGATCATCTATTTGGTCCAAAAGCTTCGCTTCCAAAATTCTACTGACTAATTCAACTTTTGGATCATCTTGCTCTAGCGCTTCTTTTAGAAATGATGACCTTGTAAAGCCCCATGCAAAACCACGCTTTTTAATTACGAGTTCTTCAAGCTCTTTTGTTCCCGACAATTTTTCGAGGAAAAAGTTGAGAAAATTAGAATCCTCAAAAGCTTCATGATGTACAGCCACAAATTCATCATCTAAATTCTTCAATGATTTCATCAACCGCTGAAATAGGCTATCATAGTGACTTTTTGTAACTGAAATTTTCAAGCTTCCTTGATCATCCATTGAAGACATTTCATCATCGCCTTCCGTGGCTGTCTTAGTGGAGGTATTGTTCACTAAAAATTCTATACTTCCATATTGTATTGCAGAACCTGGTATTGTTCTGGCTAGAACTCTACCAAAAGCTTCCTCAATAACTTCATGTGAAAAGGCATAACCTTCACGCTGATATGAAGATTGCTTGTGATGCATTAAGTAAACCCCATTTAACTTCTCGAACAGTTCGTCAATCGAAAAGTTCCTGGTTAGACATACCTTTAAACTCCCTGCAACTTTGTAAAGCTTCTCTACGTCGAAGTCGGACAACGACAACCTCTTTTGGTACTGAATCCTTCGATGGAGCAAGTCCAATGTTGATTCTTCCTCCTTTTCATTTGACATCCATACGGCTGCTAATGCTACAAACATAGGTTTGTTTGCATCTGTTTCCCACAATTCGTTGATTCCTGCTTCCAAGGCCTTTAGAGGTCTGGAGAAGAATTTCGATTTTTGTTTCAAGTAGACTTTGCTGGATGAAAACACTTTGCAGCACAGAGGAAAACCAAACGGACTAGTGAACTCTTTGTAGCATTTAGCAAGTTCATCTTTCTTTAGGGGAAAAGCCTCTTTTAAGTCCTTGTTTCTGTTCAGTTGCTTCACTAGTATTTTTGCCTTCTCTTCTTCTTTTAGTTCTTTTGAGGACAACAAAATAAATCCATCTCTGTCGAAGAAATCTTCTCTATCCAGTTTTGATCTACATTCTCTTAAGATCAATTCTCTACTTGTAAAGATGAAGCAAACCTTCTTGCTCTTTTTCCATCTTGCTAGTTCTTTGTAGCGTCGTTTCCACAAGCCGCAAAGATGGTCGTCATAAGTGACAGTACCAAATATGTCGTCCACAAAAATGATGTCGACATGCTCTGGGGATACACAGTTTACCTCTGATGGCTCATTTAAAATTAAGCATCTTTTCTTACTGTTCTGCATTTCAAAAAGCAGCATTTGACCTGCTGTTGTTTTTCCTTCGCCTGGATTTCCAGAGAGAAAAACTGTGCAGCCCCTTGACTTATTCAAAAGCAAGTCCTTGGCTTGCTGAAAAGCTTTTGTCGGATGAAAGAATGCTTTCTCTGATTTCAAATCTTCAAGTTCATCTCTTGTCTTGTCTGAAAATAGATATTGTTATATTAGATAGCATGCAGATGTTTAACAGATTTTAAAGCACAAGACTAATTTGTAATATTTAACAAACTGTAATGAGAAAGCCATGTCCTGCAAGTCCGAACTAAGCTCTAATCACTGTTGTAAAGCTGGGCCAGTTTACTACAGAATGCACTATTTTGCTTCATAATGTGAAACTCATACATGTCAGCATCCATTAAAGGCCTATGATGGAAATATGAGCAAATTAAAATTTTTAGTCAAATGTGCAAAGCAGTACCTTTTATGACTGTAATCTTTATTTAGAAAACGTGGAAGACGTGATATCTTAAAGATTAATTATGAACACAACTTATCCAGGGGTTTATGAAATATTAGCAAATGAATACACATTTTCTATGACTATAACCTCAACCACATGGTCAAAGAAGCGAGGGAATGTATCAAAGAGTAAATTGTCAAAACTTCATAATTATTCATCACTGGTACAAACATAGTTCATTTGGGGATTTAGGAAATATATGGTAATAGAAAACTTTAATAAAAACCTCAACTTATAATTTCTATGACAGTGGCCTTCACACTTAGATTAATGGCTCCTTCATGTGTCATAGAATGAATGATGTTTGTTTTGTAATGATTCATCTCAAGTATGATCAGCACATATAAAAGGGTTAAAAATATAAGCGATGAAAAATTTTCACCAAACGTTTAGTATACAGTTATCATGATTGCTAGGCAATCCATCAGGAGCTTTGAAAGAAACGTAAACTAAATATTAAAACCTAAACCTGGCCAGACCGGCTGACCTTGCCACCACTGTCCCAAGAAAAGAGAAGTACGTCCCAATGTTTTCACTAGACTGGGCTTGACGCAAGTGATTATAGAAATTTCGTTAATATGAACGTAATTCAGCATAGCTTATTTTTCTCTCGGTAATGAATATATTACGTTATAAAGTATGATCCTAAAATACTGGAATTATCTTACGTTTGGTCAAAGTTTTCCCTACACAAAATCGGTTACAATATCAAACATACTTAAATTACTTTAAAAGTGACTAATATGCCGACATAACGACATGTTTTCCTTATCTTTAAGAGAAACCTTATTATTTAGAAAGACGTAACAATGTGCCATCTTTTCAGAAACGCAGTTTAATGTATGTATATATGTAGATGTATGTGTGTATGTATATGTATGTAGATGTATGTACGTATATGTATGTACATATATGTATGTATATATATGTATGTATGTGTATATATATATATGTATGTAAATGTATATACATGCATGTATGTATGTATCTGTATGTATGTATGTTGTATGTATGTATGTATGTATCTGTATGTATGTATGCGGATATGTATATGTATATATATATATATATATATATATGAAACTAACAACTATTGTATTGTATAGACATTGTTTACTGATTTAGGATGTCTTCGAAATCGTTGCTGTCTTTGTCTTCCATGCTACTGAAACCAATTATTTCTGATATCGGATCCTGTTCTATTTATTTCTTATGACTGTAACGACTCAATAACCTCATTATCTTATGAATGTACTTACCTAACATAGTCTTCAAAGTCTCATTTGGCTTTCCCTCGGCGTCTAAATTGAAGATAAAAGCCAGTAGGAAATAGGATTTTAGAGAGGTTAATTAATAATTGCATGTAAATTTAGGTCACCATCTACTATCCAAGTCCACTCGTATTCAACTGGTTTATGCGCATGTCCGTAAAGCGGTTCAGTGTCATGCATGGCTGGGGATTGTTGCTCAGTTAACCACTGGAAACGTTTGTACAGATGATTACCATCAACGTTGTAAATAAAAAGGCCAATAAAACCTCTAAAAGCAAAATATTACCAAGTTAGGCCTATTTTCCCCTAAGCCAGATCACTTGTCTTGGATTTTAATTGTACTAATGTTACTGGAAAAAATTAAAAGCAAGTTCAATAACTAACTTGCTGTTATTATTATTATTATTATTATTATTATTATTATCTCTCAAAATTGTTTATGTCAATTATGTGCTCCATTTAATTCTAACTTAAAAACAAACATGACATTATTTATTATGCACAACAGTAAAAAAGATAAATTTGGTCACATGATTCTTTAGAAAGAAAAGTTGATAAATTCGCTGCCTAATTAGCATCCTAATTGTTCTTCTAGTGTAAATCTATAATGTTAACAGAAACAAAGATTACATACTGATAACTCATGGAGTTAAAACTTAAATATATATATTTAGGAAAGTAGGTTGCCCAATCTTCAATTGGCCTCCAAACTAATTAACTAGATAAATCTGTACTATTACAACTTTTAAATAATTGATGTACAGACTAGGATGATGTGTAAAGATATATAGATCATTATTATTCTATAGCAACCGCATTTTTAAAGAAAAATATCTCTGTTTCGTTTTGCATCCTTGGCTGAAGAATAAATCTTGTATTACGCTCAACTTACCTTGCTCTTTTTCTTTCACATCCTTTTGAAGGTCGTCAACCTTTTTACTTGTTTCGTCAACTTTTTTATCAGTTTCATCAATTTTTTCTGTAGTGAACAATTTTAAAATATCATAAATTATGTGTTTTGTTGACATCTGATGCTAAATAAAGCTTAACAGTAAAATATGAAGTTAAATCCTACAATTTCTAAATTCCTACACTAATTATTAGTTTTATAAAAGTTGGTTTTTAATTCTTCTGGAAGGTAATAGTTTTCCTCGGCTCATCATCATGAATCGCGGTACTTTTATTGTATATCCTAAAGCATAGTTAAATTATATCGTGCACTCATAACTTCACAACATTACATAACGGCCGGTTTCGCTAATATCGACTGAAGTGTCAATAAAATATGGGACGATAGGAATAGTGAAAAACAAGTTTAATTAAAATATTCAAAAATAAGGATAAAACCCACACATTATCTTGAGACCAGGCCAACCAGTACTAACACTAACCCCTTAATGCTGAGCGCCAGCGAGGAAGCTGTTAGTACCATTTTTATAAGTCTTTGGTATGACTCGGCCGGGGTAGGAACCCTCCATCTCCCGCATCCGATGCGGACTGTAAAAATTAGGCGACCAGAGCTGTCCACTGAAGACATGTAAATACATAAACTGCAATCGCTTTCACTGACTCAATTTATGAAGGAAAGTTACACAAGGAAGCCTTCTCCATGAAATATTTGTATATAGATTAATGGCATGACATGTACTGCGTATATCGGCTGATATTTATTGATGTCTGAATTAGTATTAACTCTTTAAGATCAAAATCGTACAGGTTCAGAAAAACAATTTGCATACCAAAAGTAAGCGACAAGCGGTGGCGTTATGGGATTTGCAGAGCGCAAAGTTTGTGTTATTTAATTTTCCTTTGCTTTTGTATTGATGACACTCTTAGAGTCGTATGCACATTGGTACACAAACAATATATTGATACATCACTATTATTTTCCGACCAGTCACATAATCTATCAAACACGTTAACTTTTAGAAGTCATTTATTTAGACAGGTGGCTGTAGAAAACAAATTGCTAAACTCTGGAATTACTTATGTTGGGAAATGTATGTTGCAGATTTAGCCGTAAATGTATTAATTTTCAATCAACAAGCGGGAAATATTTATCATTTCACAAACTGAGTATGGTTTTGAAATGATATTAAGTACTATCAATTTCACATGACTTTATGGTCGCATGATATTTATCATGTACGAATCGTCTACTTTTCGTGAAGATTTAGGCGTTGACTAGCCATTGTTTCCGTGACCAGGGTCGAGGTATTTCCATAACCTAGACATTACATACGTATATCCTAGTATTGGCTAAAATGAAGTACATATGCTATCGCACTGGTTGAGCTTTTACACATTATAAATTATTTTGATATTATAAAACATGAAAATGATAAGAATATTCGCGTTGATTAATTACCTATTGGCAGTAAATACATTAATGTGGAAACGTAAGTGACGATCGTCTCATTGGACTAGAAGAGCTATTAAAAAATTTTCTTTAAAAATTATCACAAAAGATTTGAATTCGTATTCGAGAGTACTTCATATTATACGAAATATAAGCGGTTTACAGTAAAAATGCAAAGCATTCAACTAACTTTTAATCTCTTCAAAACCCTTAGTCGTAGCTTGCATGGCTTCAGCTGCCTCATTTTTCGCCGCCAGTGCTAACTGTCTTGTTTCCAGGTCATATTCTTTTTGCCTTTTAAAGTCTTCAATATAAGCCTCCTGAAATTTACCATCCTTTAGTATGACTTCCATTTCACTCTTCAAATCGGTTGATAAACGAATGTCAAATCGTACAACAACAGCCTCCATGTCAGTCCAAATCTTATCAAACTCATCCTTTGGTAGAGATGCCTTGCCCGCGTGAGCGTAAAGCTGATTTCTCTTTATCCGAATCCTCTCAATATCATTTGCCTCCCGTGTGTGTTTCTCATCCGGGTAAACATCCGATCCCCAATCTTTGGGTGATCCCTGTATTTTTGGGTTCATTGGCAAATGTCTGAGCAGAATGTACAACAAAGAAATGTCAAAGTCCTCAAAGGAGACATCTTCTCCACCGGGTTTGCATATCTTTCTGTATTGTTCTTCTGTCATTTTTCCACGAGTCTCAAGCACCGACTTATTTTTGCGCACATTCTCCGGAATATCATTCGGAAGGATTCTTTTGGTTAAAACTTCCCATAGAACATCTCTGAGTAGGTCCACAAAGAGGCGGCATACTTTTGCAAAGTTCTGACTTTCCGGTGTTGATATATACTTGCTAGACTTAGCACTTGCCATCTTTAAGTTTATCAGCTTCTTTTCATACGGATTATTCTGTTAATAACGGAGAATATTATGTTAGCACAGATGTATGAATTTGGACATACCATTATAATGCAAACGTATGTACACGAACCGTTGCAACTAAGCAGCTACTATCAGCATATGAACAATATGATACCACCTGCATATCAGTCATATAAGACTGTCATATTCGTTCCAAAATTTGATATTTATTTCTCCATATATACCACATCTGTCACTAAACAATAATAGAAACTGAGCTGGAATGAATTTATGAAATAATTAAATATATATCAAGTTGTTGATATAATAATTAAACGTATATCAAACAATATATATTGGTGAAATATTTTTCTGAATGAAAGCAATTCATACAGGTTTAGATGCATTAGCTATTGGATATATTTTCAAAAGGGACCTACAGTTCATTCATATTTGGCACAAGACCAATGGGCATAATGTTAGTGAATTTTGTATAATGGGATGTTCTTTAATAAGCTTTATCTTCACTACACAATTTTATGGTATATACGTATATACGAGATACGTTTCAATGGAGTCTTTATGCCAGTATGGTACACTAAGTAAGAGTGACAAGTATTTTTAATCGGAATAAATTCACTTGTTCTGTATACAAGTTGGAATTCTTGTATTGAATCTGAACCACGTGAAGCATTATTTACACCACCTGATATCAAATTTTGCTTTCTTTAGGCAAAACGTGACGGTCTTATTAAAATTGCAATTTCAGAATAATTAAGTTACTTGCATCTAAAGTTTTTGGTTACTCATAGTCTCTACACCCAGGCGAGACAGGTTGTAGTTTCCTGTATTTTGTTGTTCTTTCTATTTTGTTTTTGGTTTTGCCTTCTGAAAAAGAATGAAATAAAATTCAACGCAGCAGGTAAAATAGTTCCAACTATTAGTTTGAAATTGGTCTAGAGACCCTCTGTAGCTATTGCTATATACTTTGCTTTTATCTTTAGAATAAAGAGTCCACATTTAAAGTCATCAATAGAGATAGCCCCAAGGAAGGTGTTATTTTAGTCCAAATAAGTTGCAGATAAAGTATGCTTCCATGCTGATGACGGCGTATATTCGTGTTAATGAAACTACATTTAGAAATATAATAGTGGGAAAAATGGGCACGTAACGCGTCTTTCATAATTCCACATTTATCTAGTTATCGAAGAATAATTTTTTATTATCATGAAAATACAAAGCTTAACAAAACAGTCATATGATAGAAATGATGACCGCAGCTGCTCGAAGTTGCTCTATCAGTAAATCATATCAGAACAGTTTAAACAGTTTAACTTCAGAGATGGATGTAACGTCGCAGCAACATACTTTGTAATGTTTGACTTTCATCAAGACTGACAAAGAATAATTCACATTATTCAGGTGGTATAATAATAACTTGACTACTCCGTCCACAATGGCGAAAGCAAGGTATTTGTGTGTGTGTGTGTGTGTGTGTGTGTGTGTGTGTGTGTGTGCGTGCGTGCGTGCGTGAGTGCGTGTGTGTGTGTGTCTGGTGGGGATGCAATGTTGGGGATGGGGGCAGAAATACGATTTAATGTATATGCATTTGATCGAATCTGATGTCATTTATTATGATCCCCACTGAGACTGACACAAGGTAAAAAGAATGTTAATGAGGATCTTGCTTGTCAACAACTGAAATATTGGTCGTACTAATAATGGAAACAACAAAAACAACAATAAAAATATGCAATCGGTAGGACGCCAAACGTTGTCTTATTTAAAAATCATTACTACCTCTGTTTAGCAATTACTCCTCTGATTAGGAAATCTGTTCAAGCTGGCGGAGATTGTTGTTGTCTTTCAACTCGTTCTACATGTTCTTTGTTACTTTCTCAACAAGAATAGGGTACACGAACAACAGGAGTTATGTACTGACCGTGTTATGCGGGAAAGCTCAACCCTGTTGTATGTCAGCAAATATTCTGAATGTTGAAACTGAAAAAGATACAAATAAATAACGATGCAAAGACTTCACAAAGAACAGAATTAGGCGTGTAATTAAACTGTTTCATATGATATTCGTCACCTGTGTCTGCCCACACGTTGTTTCCCCACTGGGATACGGCACTTCGAAAACAAGACACAGTCGAATGTTCAGGTATTTGGTAAATGATGTAGATAGCATCAAAATACGATTCAAGATAACGCCCTTATTCGTTGAATTATTCCACAATTAATATAAATTTGTTTTATTATTAAAAAGCGTCGTGAACTTCCCTCCCCGTTTGCCATATATTTCGTGCAAAGTGTAGGATGGTTCATTTTGCCGGTTAATTGTCGAATAATCTAGTAGGAGACAAGCAAACCATACAAACGCATTTTGGGTCTTTCCTGTGGCATCTCGGAATCGATTTTCGGTAAATTCCGAGGACAATAAAATATATTAGAGTTTCAAATAAAAAACAAATTTACAGTTATGTAATCAAAGGAATATCAAGATAACCTAAACAAATATTAAGAAATCTACAGTAGCTAAATACGAAACAGGAAGTGTGTGTTTGTGTGCGTTTGCGTGTGTGTGCATGAAAAAGAGAGGGGGGATAAGGATGGGGGGGAGAGAGTTTACCTCGAAAAAACTTCGAGTACAGGAAATTGCGGTTAGAAACCTCATACAAACAGGAGCTCTAGTCAGTTAAGAAATTAACTGTCTAGCTGAGTTAATTTAACAAACCACTTCTACATTTGTGCTTGCAATAAAGATAATTTGTTATGTTATTCTTTGGAGAATACACATCTGTGAATCACGCGCGTATTTATGTGGGACGATGCAGAACAATACAGCTACACATCACCAATACGTACATAGTAATAAAGACGACATGAACTAGAAACACACAAAATGGAATTTCGTTATGTAAAGAGTCCCAA
>JAECUM010072483.1:0-14694 GCA_016617855.1 Megalonaias nervosa | reverse complement strand
TAATATTATATCTCTAATTAATTGTTCGATTGATAACTCACCGCACGCCAGTTGAAAAATCAATTAGAGATATAAAATGCTTATAGTATAATGACAGAAATTTTAAGCTATATGAGACTGACAGCGGAAGAGCAAGAAGCATATCACGTTCATCCGTAGTATAACTTATATGCTGGAAATGCACTTGGTTCGGTTATTATCATAAAATCTAAAAAATCTGTAGGAAAACCAATACCAGCTGGAATGATAATTTCAGTAAAAGGTGATGACACAGATAGAATTGAAATGTTTCGAAAAGATTTTATTTATACTTTGTTCTGCGATGATATTCCAGAAGGACAACGAGTATATAGAGTAAATAATTCGATTACTGATGACAATATTGAAAATTTAGCTTTAAAAGACGAGTATCAACGCCACCTAATATTTAATCTTTACGAGGTAAATGATAAGGGAATTATTCGAAGAAGAAAAACTAAAAAAGTTGTTGGTTTTATAAATAATATGGGGTATCTCATAGTAACTGTCAGAGGAACACTAGCCGGTAAAGTTAATTATCTTAGTCATCGTTTTGTTTACGAGACGTTTAACGGACCTATACCTAATGGTTTGGTTATTAATCACATCAATAACGTAAAAACTGATAATCGACTGGAAAATTTAGAACTAGTTACCCAGCAGGAAAATGTGAAAAAAGGACTAGGTGGTGATGGTAACAATTTTAGACGTCCAGCAAAACCTGTTGTTTCATTTGATCTCGAAATAGATAAGAAAATAATCAAATTTCCTTCAATCTCATCTGCTGCTCAATACTATAAGATAAATCCCAGGGCAGTAAAATTTGTTGCTGATAGAATAATAAGATCAGCTTTTTCAAGCAAATATAATGCTTGGATTATCTTTAGATACGATGCTTAAAGCTCCTTTCTGGTCAAGCAATTGTGGGCAAATGCTATAATCAAATTATTTCGCTATCGTTAAGTTTATTTTTTTCTGCCTCTGTTATTAGAATTGCCTTGCGTAACAATAAGAATTATACCCTAACAGACATTTTCTCACTGCTTCGGCTAGTTCCTTATAGTTTAATATATTAACTTTTTGTTGATATTTTACCTCGTTAGCCATCTCAAAACAATAAATTAGATAAAAGTATATTATAATATGGATTTGATGGAAAGACTTGCTTATATATATTCGGAAGATACAATCGCAAGAGATTTCATCTCTAGTGATACAATCGCCAGCGACAAAGTCGCCAACGACAGAGTCGCAGACAATATTACAATCACTAACGACAATTTAATCACCAACAACAAAGTCGTCGACAATGCAAAAGCAAGTGATAAGATCACTAACAACAATTTTACAGCAGGAGATTTAGACAAATTTGCTAGCTATGGCGAAGATGATATTTTATTTAATAATGACGATGAAGATGACAACAGCAACGCCGTCGCTGACAGAAAAAATTACAGCAGACCGACAACTGGACGATATAATGTTAAGTATCACATTGCTAAAAAATTAATAAAATTTAACTTTACTGTTGCCGAACAACAAATATTTTGGCAGCTTATCAAACCTTTTTTAAATCTAAAAATTCCAGGCCGACAAAAAAATATAAAATTCGATTTTATATTTGTCAAGATTTTTAACTTAATGACGGTCTCTGACGATCGCAGACAATATCTAATATCGTTATGTAAACCAGTAAAATGTAAATCTATCAAACGTAAGTACAAGGAAATTTATAATAACATTATTGGATCGACTTGGTTGGGATCCAACTATTAAATTTATCGCTATACCCGCGCCACTTAACTAAACTTTTATTGCCTTTTTTCCTAATAACTTTTCCGATAACGAAAACATCTTGTTCAGTTTTCTGAAGTTCCTGCTCGTAAAAGCTGCCAGTTATAGGTTCACCTAATAAATCTTTAACGAGCATGTTACAGGTATTGTTAAAAGTACTTTAACAACAACAAATACTTCTTCGCTCCAGTTTGGAGTAAATCCTTTTTCAAATGTTTTTTTCGTCAGAGAAATTCTAACTCGATCACCCACTTTAAATTTATGTCTGCGATACATGTTTTCATTTGCTAATATCGGATTTTTAATTGCGTCATTTGGCGACATTTTGATAGTTCGATGTTTCGTGTTATTATATTCGTCAACTATCTGCGGAAGATCATCAATATACCTGTTTGTGTTTTTAGCTGTCATATGTTTATGTATCAGCTCGTTTAACGTGCGATTAAATCGCTCGACGACAACGCTTTTACCCTCATTCCCTGTAACATATTTTTTGATATTATTTTGAAGCAAAAACCGCTCAAATTTTTTATTGAAAAACTCCGCTCCATGATCGGTCCAGATTCTGTTCGGTTTTCTTTCAGTACTTGTTATTATTTGTTTTAACGCATCAGTTATCGACGATCCTGTTTATCCGAAATAGGTACACTAAAAGCATATTTGCTAAAAATATCTATAACATTAAACAAGTATTTTTTTGGAGAGCCGTCAGCTCCAACGTTAAACTGGGCAAGATTTGACACATCCACTAAATCTATTGCCCAGATGTCATCAACGGCATTTGCAAGAACTTTACGTCGCGTAAACTTTTTTTTTAGGTTTGTGTAATTCAGCTGCCAGATCATCATATAATTCTTTCCCAAGTCCTAATTTATATTTTGCTCCAATAAAACCCTGCACCAGCCTTCTATCAACACGTTCTGGCACATTTATCGGTTCTATATCGCGAAGTTCGTCTAACATTACTTTATTACAATCTGATTTTGAACTTTCTGCACGAGCGTTGTCAGGACGTTCGATATCACGATAACAGATATCATGGCGCATTGCTATTTCATCAACTTGATTGTAAGGTTCTTGTCCTGGCAGCGGATTATCATTTTCATCTAGTCGTTTATCAAGAGGATTATAAGGTCCAGTATATTTATGGCCTGGCAATGTCCAACCGCCTTTTGGTTTTGGTAATTTGCCAATAACTTTGTGAATGTCAATTCCGCTGCCAATTACCTCACGGCGATTGCATGATTTACAGTACGTGATGATTTTATCTTGTTTGATACAAAGATCTTTATCACAACCACAATTGCACTTTATTTTATTTTATTTTGTTTTATAAAAAAAATTGTTATCAATTAATCATCAATCAGGATAACTTTATCCACACCAGATCCTAACGTCTCAGCTACTTGTTTTTTCAGAAACATACTTTTCTTTCCACCACAAACAACACAAATACTTTTTATCATTATTCTATTATTTTTTGTTTTTTCCGTCGTCTCATTTTTATTTTCTGTTTTAGTTCTACATTTGAGACAGTATGTTGACAATTTTTATATTTGTAATTTAGATAAAATTACAAGTAAGCTTTACAAAAATTAACTGCAATCTCATCGTTTGCGTGAGAAGGCTGCTTGTCAATCTGTAAAATAAACTTTAAAAAATCAGGATCTTTTGACATTTGTTTTATAAACATTATACAATAATAACCACAAGCTGATGTTCCAATCGGCTGTAGTTGATTAGACGAATAATTTATTTTTTAAAATTTTTAAAAAATATATTTTTTTATAAGATCACTCGGAGGAAGTCCGAACGAATCAAAATAATTATTATCATAGACAGCAACCCAGTGAGTGCCTGAGCCATCGTTAAAATTTTCTATATTTACAATACACGAACCACCTGCTGGTACGTCATCGAGTTCGTCTTTAGAAAATACTCCGCGAAATCCGACAACGTCAATCAATTTTTCAATTATATCAAAATTGCTCAATAGCGTCTGGTACCTGGCAGAGTCATTCCACGTCCGATTCCTAGTAGGTTTGGAAGAAGACTTCCTGCTAATCCCGCTAGTAGTGGAGCTATTGGAATAAATCCTCCTTGTTTTGTTCGATTGCGTTTTGTTGTTTTGCTTTTTTTCGACGATTTTGTTTTTCGTTGTGGTATTTATTTTATATTGTTACATAAAACTGAGTGATGAAGTCGACGACGTGAGTCGTTAACGATAGATTTGTTTGATTCCACGACCTTCAACTGCTTTTTTCGTTGCGCCAGATACCGCCCCTGACGCAGCTGCTAGTCCAAGTGTTCCTAACACAGGTAAAATTTTGGGTAGTATTGTGCTAGCCATCACAGAAAGTGCTGGTCCAAAAAATCCACCTTGTTTTGACATTGCTGTTATTTGTGAAGCAGATAGCTTAAGAACAAATGGTTTTCCTTTATCGAGTTTGTCGATTTGTTGTTGCGTTAGCATTAATTTAACCGCTGTTTTATTTGAAGTCCCCAGAGACTTTGTCTCAGCGACTTCTGTCGCTGGAGACATCATTAAAGAAACAGAATGGCGTTTAGCAACAGCTGCTGATAATTTTTCAACTTGACCGGATGTTAGGTATATTTCTCTGGTTGTGTACTTGGTTTTCATTATTTTATATCCAGGTTGTTAGACTAAACTTGTACAGTCATTCTTCCTTTAGTCGCGTCAATCGTCAAGAATCTATCACTGACAACTAGCGCATATACGTTATACTGTTCGGCTGGCAGTACGCCAAGTGTCCAGGTGACCTCAATATCAGCAGTTGATCCGATAGGATAGAGCGATCGAAACTCTTCTACTGATACTTGAGATCCACTGTCCGAGTCCTGATATTTTTGCATTGCTTCCATAAGGTACATATACGGCCGAGATATATTTTTTGTTTCATCGTCAGCAAAACTGCATTCGATTGCACGTTCGGGATATTGTTTAGAATTTACTCTAACAAATATTCGTCTGACATCAGGGTTATCAAATACGGAGTTGTTCATTTCTTGATTATTACGACGTGCCTGTCGTTGAAATACGACGAACAAATGTCGAGGTAGTTGTTCGCTAGCTGTAGTTGTAACACGCCTTTATAATCAGTTGCGTTAGGAATTGCTGTTTGATAAATCCTGTTTTGCTGGAAGTATATCATTTTTGTATAAGCGGTTAATAATGATTCGAGTTCCATTGTTTTAGCTACAGATGGGACAACTCGTGGCATCCACAGCGCTAATCTTGTAATAGCAAACTGTCCTTCAGCCACCCCATCGGCGTGCATTATACAATCGTTTTGATCAGCTCGATCTAAAATATGTGTATGTTTTATTCCGCGAAAAACTTTGTTGCATTCACGGCAAAATCCAAAGATTATACTTAAAGGAAGCATCATCGTTATTTGTTTAGATTCTGCAGCAAATGCTTTTCGTTTAGCAAATCCCTCGTTGTATTGCTGTCGTTTTATTCTTGTGACCGCTAATCTTATCGCGTCTCCAATATCACCAGCTGCATTATTAGCGGGATTGGCGATTAGATTATTGTTATCTACAGCGGGATTACCAGCGCCAGTACGAAACTCGCTCGAAACAGCTGTCCCGAATGAGGTATCTTTAAACCACATCATGTTTGTGGCAACTGATCTAGAATAATCATTGCTAAACGAAACACTGTTAAGTATTGTACTTGCTATAGGCATGTGCATTGAAATATCTTCTGCACTTTGACTGGCCAGTTGATATCGTGCACTTTTAAACAAGCTCCAACCGTTATTGACAAGCGCAATTTCTGCACCAGCTGCAATATCACCACCTATCGCAGTTAATATTTGACCACGCACTTCTAACACTGCCTTATGCGGAAGTAGAAAGACGTCCTCATCTCTTGTGTTAAAAGTTCTAACACCAGTTTTATTTGGTTCGTTTGAGTTTTCATCGAGATACTCAACGTATTCGAACTCTGTTACAGCATCGACAGTATCATATTCTTCAGCAAGATCGAGATAATTTTTAGCTGACATTTTATTTTATAATCGTTACACAAAATTAAAAAGCAGCAGGAGTCATCGGTTTTGTTTTCTTTACAAGTTTACGTACTATTTCTTCACCATGTGGTGATAATAATTTTTTTGTTGTAGCTATCATAGCTCGTTTTGTTTCTTTTGTTGGCGCAATATCTGATATTGCTCGTTTTATTTCCGATGTGGAAGGTCCTCTAATCTTATTAGCGATCTTTTGTCCTACTGCAGTGCCTGCTGAAGAAGCTGCACCTGTCGCAAAAGCTTTACCTACGTCAAGTGCAATTGGTGCTACTTTACGCGCAATTCCTGGTATATTCTCAGCAATTTTAGTAAATGTTTCCAAAATATCCACCTACAATTTTTCTTCTATAAATTTTTTTTGTCTCATCTTTGTCTATAAAATATAGGCTCACAAAATTGACGTCGACAACTACGTTGTTGCGCGCCTATGCATTGCGCAGGTGTAAATAATACGTGATAATTTCGTTGTTAAGATCTATTTGTCTACCAGACTGATCTGTTAATTGCATTGTTATACTTGTTATTTGATTTTCAAGATTACTCGGATAATAAATAACTTGACGTGGATTAATTTGCATGATCGATCCTGGTGGAACATCTGGCGAGAAACTATATATCGTTTGTCCTCTACTACCCTGGGCTGAGTAAGATCCAGATGCAATAGAGCAATTTATTAATATTGTGTTTACTTCTCTTATATTTACTGGCAGTTCACCGTTATATGTAACAGCTTCTTTAAGACTATCATAAATTTTATGGAGAAATCCTATCAGTGATGCGATACTTTTTGGTGATGTAAAATCAATCATCATAACATTTTTTAATGTTATACTAACTCGTAATATGTTATAATTTGGTGTTAGCTCAAAATTATCAGCTATACCGCCGCCTTTGTTATCAGCTCCTTTATCGTCTTATTTAGATCAGTAAGATTATAAGCTCCTTGTGGAATTTTAAATGTTTTCCATCTATCTCTTTCAGCTATGTTTATAAACCTAAACTCATCATTTACTCCAGTTTTTACGTTAGCCATAGAATTCCATGCTGTGCAGGAAATTAGTCCAATCTCATACTGTTTTTCAGAATCAAGTTGTATTGGCGGATTGTAATAAACAGACAAGTTTGCGCTGTTTCCTGTTGTCTGCGAGGAATCAAGTAATAATGTTGTTGATGTTAGTGACATTATATTAATATTTTTAGATAAGATCGCTATGTAAAATTTCATACTCGGATGATGTTAGTAATCCACTCGATCTAAGATGATCTAGTATATCAATGATTTCGTTATCGATCTCTGCGCTTTCATTACCAGCCTCTTTGGATGATATCAACAACATGAGTCGGTCGACTATTTCTGCGTTTGATGTAAAAACTTTAACTCCAGATTCAGTGGTTTCCTCTGGTAATGTTTTATCTCGTTCTCCTTCGTACTTATCAAATAGTCTTTTAAAATTCCATCTCCTATCATATTCTACTATTCTGGTTCTGTACTGTACTGCTGTTTTATACAAAGTCTCAGCAATAATTCCTTCTCTTATTCTATCTAACAGAGGTAATACTTCTTCTTCTTTTCTAGTATTTTTAATTTCTATATCAGCAAGTGAACCATCTTCTATAGTTTTTGTTAATTTTTCTATTAAATTGTTATATTTTTCTCCTGACCAAGTTCGAATTCTATCAATATCAGTGATATTATGTTTTTTAATAAATTCGTCATATTCGTCATCTAATATTTTAGAGCGTGCATTTTTTTTCTATAAAATATTATCTGTTTTTCAGTAGGCATTTCTACTAAAATGGTTTCGGTCATTATTTTTTGTTTCTCAGCCAATTCCTTAGCTTGCTCCGACAATTTTTCTATTAACCTCTTTAACTCGGCTGGATTAACAGTCAATCTTGTAATAGCGTGCTGAAGCATAAGAGGGTTGTTTATTAATCTGTCAAATTCGGCCTGTCGTGCAGCAGGATCAGCAATGTTTCTTACAAGTTCTTCTGCAATTTTTTTATTTTCTTCTTTCGATCTTTCTCCGAGTAAACCTAACAAACCTTTTTCTTGTAATTTTTTAAGCTCCTCTGCAGATAATGTTGATATTTCTGGTTGCTTGCCAAGTACTGCTTCAGTAACAGGTTTGAAAAGTTTAGCAGTTTCTTCCTCTGCTTGAACTTGTCCACACCGAGCTTCTTCCACTTTTTTCTTAAAAGCTGCTCGAGTTTCAATAAATTTCTTTAGCAATTCGATTCTTTGTTGATGCTTGTCCATTATTTTTATGTTTTATAAAAAGATGTCAATACAACAACGAAACATCTTAGCCGGATCACGCGGTAGCTTATCAAATAAAAAGAAATTATATTTGTCTTTGGTTGCTTGATGATATAATTCGATAAATTTATCTTTTGTTACGTCACCGCGTTGCTCGTTTGCAGTATTTCTCACATCAACATTATCCAGTCCGGGAAATAATATAAAACAACCCGTATTTCGCCTGATAAATCTATCGAAGTTGTAAAAATCTTGGGCGAGATAAACAGAATTACATCTTTTTATTACGCGATAATGAAAAATAAGATCTAATCTGTTCATCTCCTCATTGTTTAGCGGAATATCGTCAAATACAATTATTTTATGCTCAGATGAATCAAGTTTATTAACTGGAATTAGTTCTTCTGGTTGTTTTATTAAAAATATATCATCGCCAGCGTTAAGTTCATCAAGAAGTCTATTATTATATTCGCGTAGTAGCTCGTACTTATCTTGTTGTGGATTAATTGTATAAATATATGCCCTGTCATAGTTAAAGTTATTGTTGAGCAAAATATTCAATAATAGATTTGTTTTACCTGATCCTGTACGACCAATAATAAGATAATGACAATCTGGAAGTTCGTTATTATGTCTATGATTAATTAATCGCTCGGTATCAAAATTTAATATCTTCGCCATTGCTGTTATATAATTTTATGTAATATTAAACTGACTAATGTTGACAATTTTATGTAGGATAATAAATAATGAGCTATTATACAAAATTTGGAACATTATTAGTAGATTCATCGGCTAAAGGTCAGCAAGGTGACTTTTCTAGATACGCAACTCTTGATCAGCTCAGAAATGAAATTAATAATTTATTAAATATCACAAGTGTAGATCAAAATGAAGTTGTTATTTTTCAGGACAAACAAGGACGATTAAAGACAAGTAATATACAACTGTCAGATGTACTTATACGAGTTCCTACCGCGGTTGTTAATAATATCGTGACTTTTACTGACCAAGGTAAGATACAAGATTCCGGTAAGTCAATTAACGATTATGTCAAAAAAGCTGGTGATTCATTCACGGGTCATATCATTTATGAATCAAAATAAAATTACAGGCCTTGGAAATCCAATCGCAGATAATGACGCCGCAACAAGAAAATACGTTGATGATCAAGAATCTAAGTACGTATTAGTCAACGGTGGTATAATGCGTGCATTTCTCAACATGAGTAACAATGGTATCAATAATCTTAGAACACCAGAATATGACTTTGATGCTGCAACGAAAAAATATGTTGATGATAAGGAAATTCTAATAACAACTTCGTTAGCTACAATTAATAATGAAATGACTACAATTAATAATGAAATGACTACAACTGACACTAATTTTACTAGACACGTACAAACGTTTTTAAATTTTCGTAGACACGTGAATAGAGCCATTAACGAATTTTTTGGTGATCCACCAACTGTTGACATAAAACTCTCCGACGTTAACACAAAACTAAACGACATTGTCAGTGGAATACCTAATGTTCAAAAAACGAATCTGATTAAAATTCCACACGGACAAATTAAAAATATCGTGTACACAGTAGCATCAGGATCATCGACATGGACACCGCAAAATAACACTCTCGAATATACCGCAGAAGTAACTGGGTTATACAGGCTGTCCATGTACGGTTTGGAAATTACTGTGTCCACTTCATCATCACCGAATGTATATTATAATCCTCTACTGGTGATGCTAAATAAGAACACCAAAGAAACATTTACGTTGACATCAACGGAAATGCCTCCGAGACGTTACTGGTGGTGTCTGGAATTTATAGCTGAAACACCATAACTAATCACTTAGGGACTGGCACTATTATAAACAAATATTATATAATGAAAAAAAGTATAGTTGATTTCAATCACATTTCAAAAGAAATTCCAAAACAAGATGTGGATGCGTTATTGCAATATTACAAATATTATCATAAAAACTTTGGTGCGTGAAAAAATGTTATAAATATTATAACAAAATACTTCGGATAATATCATATTTACTGTTGTTATTGACCGGCTCTGGTATAATTTCAAGTGGAGCATCATTAAATCTGTTTTTAATAATAATATCAGGCGTTGGTTTTTCTCTTGCAACAGCGTGTAAAAAGATTGAACCTCGGCTTGTGACCAAAAAAAAAAAAAATGCCTGCAAAACAGCTAGTATCACCTATAAAAAATTACTTGATCAGATACGATCTTACCTACGGGGTATAAAATATGATATGGATGATTTAATACGCGAGTTCCGTACTATTGACAGTATGTTAACGGATATCCTACCAATGAGAGTCAGTAGGTATGAAAATAAGTATGATAATGATAGGGTATAAACAATAAAAATAATGTTTGAAGGAGGTAGAGGTTTTAAAAACTCTAAGTCGTTTTGGGAGTGTTGGTGGGTCCCCAGATGGTAATTTATATTTTTTTAGAGGGTCTCCAAGATGGTAATTTATATTTGTTTGGAGGGTGGGTAAAAGTCTTGGATTATATTTGGTCTAGAACCAGCACTTGTTAAAAAATGAAAGTCGTTTTGGGGTGGGGATTTGAGGGTCTCCGAGATGGTAATTTATATTTGTTTGGAGGGTGGGGAGAGGTCCTAGGTCCAGAACCAGCACTTTCCCTTACTACTTCTGAATTCACTGAAAATTTGTCTATGATATAGGAAGAATGGTTGAGATGCAGTGAGGTGTGTGTGCTTTCATATGTGCGGGCGCTAAAACCAATACCGATGCCAACGCTGCGGTTACTGTAATAGTTCTTCTCCACTTCGTTGTGACGAGCTTAAAGCAAGAATTTTTTTTAAAACGTTTGTTGGCAATATCGTGAGGATTAAGTGTACTACATTTTTAAATTTGCTGACGTATGTCTGTGGGTATACTTCTCAGCTTTAGTTTCAACGGACACACAGTATCCGAAAACATTATTCCTGTGAAATCATACGGCAAAGCATGTCCTTATTGTGGTGTCAAAGGTACAGACTTTATAGTGCGGATTCTGCAGTCCGAAATTTCCACGTTGAACCAGTCAGATACATTAGTACTTGGGGCGGATCCAGATATATCGTTTAAGGCTAGCGTAAACAAACAAGTAGGCAAAGGGTATGTGGGACAGAATCACCGATGCTGGTCCAGGGAGCGAAGCCTCCGGATACTACTGCATTTTATGTGCTTTCAGGCACTTGCCACCCCCCACCCCCATTTCACCTCTGAACGTGTTTTGGCCTACATCCGTCAAACAGCAGACCACTACATGCTTTCCCCCCCCCAAAAAAAAAATTCTGCGGTCGCCTCTGTTTTCCGAGAATAATTGTGACTATCGACGTGTAAAGAAAACTTACTCCACGAAACGTTCTGATGTTTCGCGCTCATTTCTTTTATACCAATGTTATTTATCTTTATTAACAAAATTTTCTAGTGAGGGGCCAGTTCTATCTCCTCCCCTTGAATTTGACCTTGTAGCAGACCTTTTGAACTGTCCTTGGAATCACTTCGATTAAACCTTTTTTTCCTCCAAATTTTTCAAAACTGAAATTTCATTGTCTCCTTGAAATCTGTTGAATCTATCAGAAACGTCATAACTTTGCACCGTAATAATTTTGTCAAAGAAGGTCCCTTTCTAGAATCTTTGGAATACGTGTATCAGAGCTTTGACATGCTTCGTTCCTTGAATCTTGAACGAAACTGAAAATACATTCCTCCCAAAGGAGCTACACCGAACAAAATACACACAAAAAGCCCCAAATAAAAACAGCAACTGATCTTTTGATAAATTCCCCGTGTTTTCCAGTAAAAAAGCATCCGGTTTATGAAGAAAAAGAAAAGAATTTCTTTAAATTATATTTGCTGTTTGATAATAATGCAAAGATATCCGTCCATTCTCAAGGTATGAAGTACTTACAGAGTGAAATTCCATTGCAAAAGTACGACAAAAGCTGACGATGGAAGTGCCTAGACTCCACAAGCGTATTCCATCAGCCGAACACTGAATTAAGGCAGCCATTTTCTTCATCAAGACACAAAAGCCATTAGTGCAATATGCATATGTAAGGGACCGAGCATTAATTCTTTTGACGGTGGGTGGGGTCAAGAAAAATACTGTAATCTTCCATCCAGAGATAATTTTTTTCAACTAATATGATGGATAGAATTAGCTTCTTAACTCTAAATTCGACATGTTAAGGGGAGACAGAATGTGTTCCTCCCCCTACCCCACCCCAAAAAGCAGCCCTCTTCTCAACTCACCCTCCAAAAATTAAATGGTCGGTCCCAAAGTAAAAAACGAATCACTGGTTGGCTAGTCTAATCAAACAATATTTCCATCGGTGGTAATCAGTGGTGCAAGTAAACCGGTACGGTCAGGTACGACGTATCCTTAAGATATTTATTGCCGGTACGGCCCTACTGGAAAGACGGGGTTGGGAGGTCGATACCGTACCGATAAGAGTTAAAATCTATTTGCACCACTGGCGATGAAACACATTGTATATCCCACTACGTAATATATATCCTCACTAGTATAAATGTTCCAAGCATTATGTTCCAAAAAACACGTCTACAAGACTGACAAAATTTGTTTATTTTTCACACATTTCGTATGAACATATTTTATGGATGTCCATTTCTCGTCAGATTTTGCTAAATGCTGCCACAGGGTCAAATTAAGGGGGTGGGCACGGGGGGGGGGTGCAGGTGCCCCGAGCCCCCTAGCTATCCCCCCGGTTGCCGTGAATTAAATTACTTGTGTTTAAATAAACCATATATAGGTCTAAACCATATAATGCTTGATCTAATATAGCTATAATAATTACACACATATAAAGGACAGTTAAGGAATGCTTTCAGGATATATATATAGATCCATAAGGGTCCACCTATCTTAAGTGCCATGAGCCCCCAAAGCCATAATTCGGCCCTGCTTTTGCCATAACAAAATTATTTTATTCGAGTGATTTTCGTAATCACGCTGACCACATTTTTCAGTATTTTATTGCTAAAGGAAACATATTCGATTCATTGGCTAGTTCAATTAGAACACAGATTGAATGTCTTCTGTAAACTTTAATTGAAGATTTAAAAACAAAACATGCTGCATTATTTACTAGTAACACTTTGCCTGATCGATTTCAATCGCCGATGGAAAAGAAAACTCATCTTTAATTTGGTATTTATTCTACACATAATGTCATCCTTGTCAAAAATGATGGCATCATTAGCCTTAAAGTAGACTAATGATAAGTAGCCTTAAGGTGGACTAATGATAATGTAGCCTGAATGAAGACTAACGATAAGTGGCTTGAATGTAGACTAATGATAAGTATCCTTAAGGGAAACTAATGAAAAGTGGCCTCACCGTAGACTAATGATAAGTAGCCTGAAGGTAGACTAATGATACGTAGTCGTAAGGGAGACCAATTAACGTGACATCAAGGAAGACTAATGATAAATAATCTTAACGGAAACTAATGATATGTAGCCTTAAGGGAGACTAACGAAAAGTGAACTCTAGGTAGACTAATGAAAATGACCTCTCTTTAGACTATGAAAAGTGACATCTAGGTAGACTAATGATAAATAGCCTTAAGGGAGACTAATGAAAAGGGGCCTCAAGGTAGACTAGTGATAAGTTGACTCCAGGATAAGTAGCCTTAATATAGACCAATAAAATGATGTATATATATATAAAACAAAAAGTTGATTTCAGCCATTAGACTAGTTGATGAGCAGTATACACATGAATAAACCAAGGTCATCAGTTAAGAGCTCACAAGTTCATTGTTTTCAAGAAGAATATAAGTTCCTTGCTAAACAAATTGCACTGTTCAGATCAATTTACTTCGTTGTCATGCTTCTAATTCATATTCTTTGGAAATTTTGTTGAGAGAAGCCTGTTTTTCCTAAATCGTTTGATGTTGCCTTGAGGAAACTGATCATGAATAGCTCACACGCAGTACAGTACGTGCCGCTGCTTTGCAAAAGCAAACGCAAGCATGCGCAGACGGGTGGACGAACAGACAGAAAGAAAGTGAACTCTGTATTCTCAATACTGAGGTACAAAATTGTCTCTATTTCGACATAGAGTCTCAAAATGTGTACACAGAATCCGATACTTGACATCTGCATCATCACTGCTTGCAAACGTAGTGGTGCAAATTTTAGATGCAGTTTCGTTTTAAGATATCATGGATTTGAAAACTTGATTAGTCACAAGAAGGCAAGAAGAAGAAGATCAAAAAGAAAAAGTAGTAGAAGTAGTGGTAGTAGTAGTAGAAGAAGACTCGCCATAGTCAAATAGACTTGCGAATCCTTATGTTTGCTAAATCCTTTGGCATTCATGATACGGCCTTACTATGGTTCAAGTCCTACTTGGTCAACAGGACACAAATTGTGTCCGCAAATGGAAAACACTCCAGCCCAGTTGATCTATACTGTGGTGTTCCACAGGGGTCTGTTCTTGGACCTGTTCTCTTCATTGTATACACTCAGCCACCCTCAAGTGTCATAGATCATCATCC
>JAECUM010072481.1:0-13399 GCA_016617855.1 Megalonaias nervosa | reverse complement strand
ATAGATTTTAAAAAAATATCTTATAATGGAGAAGAAAAAAAATCGTGCTCGATCCAGTACAAGGTTTGATCCTGAGACACGAGCTCGTCTGTCGTGTCAAAGATATCTATGCCAGGATCACTTAAACAAAAGTGCGTTATCCAAGGTCTAACGCAACACTGCACAAATTTATCAAACGAGTCAAAGAAGCCATCAAAGCGCATCTAAGAGACAAAGTCCTCAGAAACACCCGGTGTCGTTTCGTCGATGAATACAAAGCAGTTGCTGGACGAGACATAATTAACAAGCAGCTGTACGTGAAGCTGATACGTGATCAGTACAAAGCACTAACGGGAAAAACTGCTTCATTCTCAAAGCTTCTGAAACTTCAACATAGATCATGAGCCGATCGAGGCGACATCACATTGATGACAAGCTAACCAAAATCAATATACGGGCTATTCAAAGTTAACGTGACATAGTCATACCAACACTGACACTACGATGAACTGAAAGAGCATAAGGAGGTGTCGATAAGGGATTTGTTTCCGATCATCATCAGGTGCTTCAACGAGGAGTGGATGAAGACGTTCTACAGCATGTCCTATACCTACAGTCGACGTAGAACTAAAAACACACAAGGCTATCAAACTCGGAATAATTCTCAACGTTCATTTCAAGGGAGAACAAAAAAAAAAACCCATCGACCTTTGGCTTAGATCAAAATCACTGATTGTTTATCGCACCGCTGTTTTGAACAACATCGTCGACATCGCGTGGGCGTTTATCCAAAATCGCATCGAAGAAAATCAACAGTTAGGATCGGCGTAAATCTTTGCCGGAGTCAATTCCATCTCGTTTCAAACTTCCAAATTTACTCCGATGCGGGGAAGTAAGCATTTACCACTTCCCAAAGAAATTTCGGAGTCGAAAGCATGCATCAACGTCAAAAACAACGATGACGTCTGTCTCATCTGGGCGATCCTTTTCTAGCTACATCCAGCTGAACACAATGTAGATCGCGTCTCCAACTACAAGCCGTAGCTCGATACCATCAAAACTACCAAAATCACCTTCCCCGCTGAGGTCAAAGACGTACCTACACTTGAAGCACTCAACGATCTCTCCATCAACGTTTTCGGACTCGAGGAAATGAAAGCAGGCGATAAACGATTTGTGATCTATCCCATGCTCGTATCCATAACAGCCTTACAAAGCAGCATCAAGTTACGTTATTACCAAACCCATTTTGTGTAAATCAAACACGTCTGCCGATTATGCTGATCACAATACATACAGCATAAAAATCATGGATATTTTTGTTATCGTTGGTTACAAAACTTTCGTCAGCCACAGAAGACGGGTCGTCCGGATACTGCCAAGAACTACAAACCATTCAGATGCCACGCGAAAACAACTATAGAAAATACATGCAGATATTTCATATCACCTTTTACTAGTAAGCGAGACTTGAAAAAGTAGATGGACCTGCACCTGATCCATACCATTCTTTCACCAAAGTGGAACAAAAACACGTACCCTGCGAGATCGGATATAAAACATGCTGTTCCGCTGATGAAAGTTTTGTCATCACCGTATCTTCAACATTGCGGAGATGATTGCGTCGTCTTGTTATTTAAGCAACTCGCGGTCGAATTGCAACACATCACCGAGCTGAGAAAAAAATCCATCACCGATGATCCCACTCGCATCACAGCATCTACGATAGCACACCTCAGCTCCACCATATGACACAAAAGTCAGAGATCATTTTCATATCCCAGGATGTTATCGAGGATCCGCTCACTCTGATTGCAATCTACGCTTCAAAGATCCAGATTTCATACCGGTGATCGCACATAATCTACGAGGGTGCCATGCACATTTTAACGTAGCAGCACTCAGTTATCCTCGCGCCAAAGAACGTTTACAATCTGTTAGAACCCAAAACAAATGCATCCCCAACAACTCTGAAAAGTACAATGTCGTTCTCGATTTTTGGACCTGTCCGAATCATCCACAGCGCTCAGTTCATTCCAACGCTGCCGGAAGGACTTAGGGAAACTGTCCTGCGTTCCCCAACCTGGAAAAACGAATTTCGTGCCAAGGCACATTTACTCAAACAAAATGGAATTTATCCATACGAGTATATCGATGCATATTCGAAGAAGCTTTGTTGCCACCCAAAGACGCCTTTTCTTCCCACATAATCTCTCATAAATCATGGACGATGAATGCCAATGAGCAAACAACATCTGGAATGAATTCGACTGCAAAATATTTTGAGATTTACACGATGTCTGTCTCAAAATGGATGTGCTCCTGCTCGCTCATGTGTTCGACAATTTCAAGCAAACGTGCATGGACGATTACCAACTCGATCCACTCAGGTATTTTGTCATCGCCTGGACTCTCCTGGGAAGCACTCCTCAAGCAATCACCGTCATCAGCAAAAGACACGCCGTCGCCAAAAACAAATACATGTCAGCGTACGAAGCCTCCCGTGTACATCATTTATCTCGATACAAACAATCTATATGAAAGGGCCATGCCATAACACCTTCCCACAGGAGGATTTCACTGGATCTCCAGACAACAATTCCTCGAGGAAAGGAAAGCAGGATTAAATGCCGGCTGGGGATATTTTGCTGAAGTCGATCTCGTTTACCAGCATCTCCATGATGCTCACAACGATTATCCCTTCTGCGCTGATCAACGTCTTGTGACCAACGAAATGCTGTCTCGGGAACAAGCATAACAAAAATATAAGTTCGGACTGCGAGAGGCCAAGGTAAAAACTTGTGTCCAATCTCCGGAACAAAGCCAAATACAGATTGTATCATCGGCTGCTCGTATAAGCTCTCCAATAGTGACTCGTACTCAACAAAAGTTCATCGCGCTTTCAAGTTTTAACAGTCGCTGCGGATGAAAAACTACATCAATTTCAATACAACACAAGATGTCAAAACCACCACGGCATTCGACAAAGACTTCTTAAAACTCATGAACAACTGGTCGCCAGTGATGCCTTTTTCCACATGAAAATATTCAATGAAGAACTCGATGAAAACAATTTCAAACTCGATAAACCCATCGACTTCGGAGCGTTCATACTCGATCTCTCAAAAATGCCCATGCTCGAGTTTCACTATGACTTTATCAAAACAAATACATAGATCGAGCCACGCTGCTTATGACAAATACGAGCTCGCTCATGTATGAGATTCACACCGAAGATTTCTACCAAAGACATATTCGACCACAAACAATTTTTCCATTTCAGCGATTATCTTACGCATAGCCCTTTTTATAGTGACGAAACCAAAAACGTACTTGGAAAGTTTAAAGATGAAACTGATGGGATATCCATCACAGGATTCTTCGGAATGCAATCCAAAATGTACTTCATCACACTCGAATATGAAGAAAGCCGAGGTAGCAAAACAACTGTCATCTGGTACAATCGCTGCAATCGATCACTAAAGACATTCACTACACGGACATCTTCACCATGAGAACATTCCAGTCCTAAGGAGACAAAATATATACACTACGCATCAACACAAAAGGACACTGTACCTTGGATGATAAACGATACTCCACCGACGCCATTCACACACTAACACACGGACACTTTTAAACACACCACTGAGCCAGAACTCTGTATTATTAATATCGTATACAGTGCTTGCTCAGCCATTTAACACCGTCATCATCAGCAAGGTGCAGAGCCTGCAGTCCACCGGGGAACTTTGTCAGTGGACAGTTGTTCACAATGTGTGACATGGTCTGAAGAGCTCCACAGCAACAGGAAGAGTTAGTGGCCTGACCCCATCGGACAAGGGTGACTGCACAACGACCCTGACCTTTCCGAAAGCGGTTCAGAGTGGTCCACAGACGACACGGAAGGTTGAAGCCAGGATAGCAGACAGATGGCTCAGCTACGAGGGAGTGGTTGACAACATCTGTTGAAGACAACTGGATACTCTTTGCCGCAATAGCTGTCATATCCTCCGGCAACGCACCTAACCAGATTGGGAGTCTCGAATTCAAGCGGACTGCTGGATGTGAGATGATGTCCATGTACAGTGGAATTTTCTCACTGGAATAGACCTTAACCAACACTTTTGTGGTTGCTTCCTAGCGAAGCACGTGTGGAGGAATAATGTTGATAACTATAGGCAGCAATGGTAAAGGAGTAGAACGTAATGTTCCAGAGGTTATGCGATTTGTTTTGTTGTGCTGGACATCAATTAACATAGTGTGGGATGATCGAGCCCAGACAGGAGCGCATTACTCGAATAACAGAGGGCCAATGCTGATGTCTTGAGTGTCTGAGCACTGACTTCTTAGAAACGAGTGCACATCGATGAGTTAATAAATCACGTATCAAATTTTTGTGTCGACCTCGTGAAAATATCAAACATCACATCGTCATACGCTTTAGTTGTGTAAATGAAATCAATCGTGGACGATGACACTTTTAAAACACCATAGCACGGTTAAAAATCAGCCGACAGCTCAATTCCCTACAAAAGATCCCACTTCAACCAACTTAAAATCATATTTAACAACAGTTGAGCTTTTCCTAGTCCAGCACGATCAGTGATTTGCGCACTAACTGAGTTTGCAAACACTGAATTAGTTCCACGCTTGGATGCTTCAGGTGATGCTTGTCCAGAGAAGCCAATCACTGAAGAAAATCTTTAACATCTTCATATCATTTCCGGTTTCGTGATTCCATTGAATAATATAGTATATAATACAATCATGTCTTCATATTGCGTTCGATGTCGAATATAAACACGTACCGCAAATCAAACACCTAATGGTCGAGCTAAGATTACTGAAACTTTGTACTCAATGTTGAGCAAAGAAGTTCAGCCCACCTTTATAGGAACTTCCAGATTTTAAAAGGAGCCACCGGCTGTGATGTCGCTGCTGAATTAACAAAATTACCAGGAACACAAAAGAGTAAACACCCTGGTGAAAAACATATACCTGGATATAATTGATGTCGGCACCAGTACAATAGAAACATCTGTCGGATTACATTTGGAACTTATTCGGATTACGGTGAACTATTCGAATTAACATAAATTTAGGATTTTAGGAATTAAAGTACCATACTTTAATTTTTTAAAATTCATTCACTTTGTATTTAATATTTTACGTTTTACAAAATATTTGGTTTGTTCTTTCTTGTTACGTAGTTGAAGACTCCAGAGTCGTAACAAAGACATTTCACAATGCACAAGTGAACGTCCGTGGACGCAAATCAAGCCTAAGTTGATTCACAATAGCATTATGACCAAACGCGCAGGTAGTGATTCTGTCAGGGATTATCCATCGCTTGATATCAAGTGGTAACAAACTTACTTTAGTGCATAAACACCCATGAGATGTTTCTTTGATTGGATGATATTTGCAAATTCTCATTGTTCGCGAAGTCAATTCCAATATATGTAGCAGGATCATATATTTTATAATTTTGTACATTCATGTTTTTATTAGGCAGAAGTGGGTATTTTATTATTTTATGTAATCAATGTTCATTGACGAGTGAAATAAAGTCATCAATTGCAATTACTGTTATTCTCATTTTACACATATTTAGCCAAATAGGCAACCTTGAACCAGGACTACCTGTTCGAGTTTTGTTCACTCAGAGCAATGAAGCTACCCTGATTACTGTTCATGCTGAGTTGTTCTATTATATGACAAGTGGTAAGTAACTTTCTGATTAGTTAGTTTGCTACTTGTCTGTATAAACAACATAGCATGAACAGCATATTAGTGGTGGTCATTCCATTGAAGGTTCTGAAGGGTGCTTCTCATGGGATTGCAGCAAGAAAAGTACCTGATGATTCTTTTGCTTCAAGGAAAATGTGACTTGACCTTTGTTTCATATGATAAGGTAAATGGACTTATGATATAGATAATGTAACAGTTTTGTTTATATATACTCTGTATATTTCTTTGAAATTTATGCTGATGTATTGTAATACCTTTAATAGGTTATCAACCTGCATATTCTTTCCTGAGCTCATCATTCTGTCCTTACGCTTGTCTGTCTGTCTTCTCTCTACTTTTGCTCTACGCACTGATTGTTTTGTGTTTATGTTTATTTGGTCCACTATCTCTCTCGATGGATAATTAATAGATATATTGGTTAGTAAGTCACTCGTATTGAATGTACTGTAAACTGAATCAATGTATACATGTAGAGCAATAATGCAATGATGACGGTATTATTAACTATAGTTGTAGTAAATGTGTTTTTATTGTATTTGCAGGGTGTAAGAATGCAGGAGAAATGTATATCTCTATTTACTAACCTCGTGCACAATAAACCCAATTTCTCATAACAAATACTGGAATAGTATTTTCTATTCTGTGAGTAGAAGGCAAGTGCTGTCGTGCCGAAGATACTTTTTGCACAACTACGCGTGTGACACCATTTGACTTTTCTAAAGTTATTGGGTCGAACAACGAGTGAATACATGTTAGGTCGCAGTCGCACATACTCTTTGATTGGCTTTCCCTAACACACGTCTTTAAACTTACGAACAACTTTTTTGTTGGTGTTACTACACAGCGATTGATCGTTTGGACACTAGCTGTTATCGAATGCATTTAGGAAACATCGATCGGCCATGTCCGCATACATATCGTCGGTTGATGTGCATTAAAACTGAGTCTGTGTCCAGGTAAACCATATCTATGTTGTCACCGTAACGTAGTTTCATCTTTTTGCAATAAAACTCGTACATGAGCAGATTTGACAAATCCGGCACAGACAATCTAAAAAAGAAAATCTTTTACTATGAATGGCAGCAAGTCCGCCATCAAAGATCTTCCGAAATGCAAATGCCGCGTCAGCGATGAACCTTCGAAGCTTATTGTATTCAATATCACCGATAAGATCTACGAGATCGCACCGGTGGCCTAAATGGTTTGAGCGTCTGCCTTGGATACGGGAGATCACCGGTTCAAACCCTGACCGAGTCATACCAAAGACTTATAGAAAATTGTACTAGCATATGCATCGCTTTTTGCTCAGTAATAAGAGGTTAGTGTAAAGACTGATCGGCCTGGTGGCAGGATAATGTGACTTTGTGGTTCATGATGCTACATGTCTGCGGCCTGATTCCCCGGTGCTACATATCGCTATAAGCTGCCACACAGCAGACATCGTAGCGATGTGACTCAAAAATTGTTAAAGATACGTTCAAGATACGCCTTTGTTCTCATATCCGTATTCACTTTTATACAAGGAACCATAAAAAAGGATTGTCGAAATCCAAGCACTCGATGGACCTTAGTTACACGCATGCCCAATAACAAATACAACTGCAAATTTCTGACGTGCATTACGTAGTTGCTTTTCGTCCTAAGACTTGGAACCAGTTTGGTGCAATCAGTAAATGTACCTTCCGGATTCATTCATGATTGTGCACAAATTTGAGGAAACTCACCCATCAGACACCGACAAAACTTCTGCTGCTAACGGATAATCTAGGGTATACTAGATCAACTTTAAGGTAGTATCCGTATTCACTGTTGTTGTACTCGTTTGCTTCTGTATTTCAAGATGTGCTGGACCGATCCACTGAAATTTCACCATAGATGAGGGCTGCATCATTGCCAATTCATAAAGGTTATTTGGATTGGATACGTAATGTAAATGTTAGTGACACCGGAATCAGACACGCCTAAGCTTGTGTTGTTTGAGCGTTTGTATCTGTGACTCGCCGTAGAAATCTCGCCATCATGTGGGCGTTCGATGAACATCTGTTGGTCAATATCTGTGAGTGATTTCAACTCGATTTGTTTTAGACAACAACAAATCACAAGCCATTCCTGTTGATGAGAAGTAATGTGCGGGATCCAGCTTGTACACGTGAAAGGCAGTGGCACGACATTTTTCAAATACATCAGCTAGAAGCAACACATCAGTGCGCAGATACAAATCGTGATAGTCACCGTCGGTTTTGTCTTCGAATGCCAGCGAAACTCTACTTGCCTGCTCGTAGCTGTTGGCGCAAATGTTTTCAAGTGACAGTACTGAATACAACACCTCAGCAAACATGTTCTGGTCGCTCATGTACTCGCATCGTTTACATAAATTTGCTCTTTAACATGTGTCTGAGACTCTACCGCTATGGCCACAATGTTGAATGTTAACTTTGAAGTTTTATTCCTCCAGATGACCTTACTAATTTTTCGTGGACGTTTTCAGAAACCTTAAAGAATCGATGAACTGCAGTTGACTCAACCGATAAGCCATGTATTTTCCATATTGTTTGGAATAACACTTATTTGTACCTTTGACACCGATGCTACTATTTGCATAATCATCATATCCACACAACTTATGAAGCACTACAGGATTTTTTTGTTTTGTTTCGTAAATTTATAATTGTAAATTGCATACGTTATGTGCCTCTCCTATGTACGCGCCCGTGAGGTGAAATGGTCACGCACTTTGGCATCAGTCCCAAAGGGACCTTCACAGATTCAGCAATGAGTGGCTGCGGAAAACTAAAAACTTTTATCGCTGATCATAACGAAGTAAGGTTGTGAATAGAGCTGTTGTTGAATCGATTTCGCTGTAAATTTGAGCGATTTAAGAAACGCCTCAACTGATTCCCGGCCACAAAACAACACTAGTGGCTCAGTTTGCCCTTGTGAATTTTACTGCAGTATAACAAAATCCGGATGGAACTTCTTCAGTGACTTGTGCTGTATTTGTTTTATTTGTCAGATGCTGATCATTGACTATAACCTTGAGACATTCAATGTCCGCGTAGATGGAATACGGAACTTTCACTTTTTGTTGTAGCATAGTAAATCCGAATATAGTTTTTCCAGGTTCTGCTATCATTTTCCGCTGCGGATTTTTTACTGATTCCACCATAGCAAAAGTAATGATCAGTGGACAACTGTTCTGAGTTAAAAACATGCATGCAACGTCTACATTGAAGATTTTAAGCTTGTATTTAGCGTGTCTGTTAAGCAACCGGCCAAGAGTCTTTATTCATACATAGTATGATACCAATTCTGAATCAAACATATCAATCAGCAACAACAAAACAGTCTGGGTCGTTCGTACTGTCAATGTGGGGATAGTGCAAGCGGATACAAGTATTTACCCCAAGCAAACACATTAACAGCTATACCTTGGATAAGTGTTTCAAATTTGTTCAGTGTGGCCTTAATAACCTTTACAGGAAATTCCACATTGCCAAAATTAAGTTCACCCATATGCTGCCGGTATTTTCGAGGATGGTCTTGATTATCACTACCCGACATAACGCTGACAATTTCGCCCATTCAAAACATGTTGTCAACATTCTTTACGTTTATTACTGACCTTTGCGTAATAGACTTTGGTGCTGGGATGTAACTGGATCCACGAACGGTTGGTATGAAGATATATGTAGCTCGACTTGAGCACTTCGGTGTAGTGTTCATCCTGATCCAGAATTTATGTATTTGTCCAACGTCTCAAGAATATTTTCAATTCCTTTATCAATTTAGCTATTAACTGCCGTTTCTTTAAGGTTAGAAGTGTACAGGCACCGCTGTGAATCCGTGGTGTAGTCGTCAAGTCAATCCTTGTCACAACTTAGCGATTTAACTAAATGTGTAGTAAGGATATTATCTACTTTAACTCCAGAATGGTCAGAGGGTTGTAATATCGATCTGATTTTAGGAATCTTATTTGATAACAGTTGCCGAGCGTATTTGCCTCGTTTGCATATGTGGTGGAGAATTGTCATTTGATTCTGCATATGAAACTTAAATTCAGGTACTTGTTATCGCAGTGCTCTTTTTACGAACATGTTCAGCAGTTTCATTAGCTATAGTAGATGCAATACCTTTTTGTTCATGCTGACGACGGTTTTGATCACCGTGCCTATGGTTTTGTTCATCCTTAAACGCACCTAATATCGCAGGTATGTCAGTTTTTCTTGCACTTCTTGGTATTAGTATATTATTCTCACGTGCAAATTGTCTCAGCTGTTGTGCCGTTGTTATATTAGCAATCGATGGTGGATTAGCATGCAATAATGAATTAGCATCCGATAATGAATTAACTCAGACAGAAGGTCGATCTAGTATAAACTTGGGTCGCAAGAATTCAGGTATGTAAGCTTTTCGCATACGACTTGGTATTTGCAGTTCACTTTGTTGGATGGTTTGTTTTGGCTGATGCACAGACGGCATGCTTTAAAAATAAGAGGAAAGCATTCCCTAATTAAGAAGTCCGTCAATACCTTGTTTTAAAGTTTGTATTTTTCTAGGATCAGACAATACCTTGTTTTAAAGTTTGTACTCTTTTCCAGGATCAGAAACTCCAATCGCTTCAATCCTCGATATTATTTTGTATATTTCTGTATCTGATTCAGGTATTTGTGTAGACACTGCTGCATGTGTGCCAATCTCTGCCTAGAAGAACAATATTCACGAACAGATACACATGGTCGGCAAAGCTGATTATGTGATTAGACTCCGATGCCACTTTAAGACATGGTCGAACACCGGGGCCAATACGTAACAGCAGCAAATGTGTTGTACAATATTGATAATGACATGAACTGCCGCATCCTTCTTTAACACTATTTTACTTTCTTTATCCTTTTCTGTTCTCTTTATTTTCTTGCATATTCTAATCTAATCTCTCCAATAGGTGCAATAACAATAACAATGACAACTTTATGTATTGGACGCAGATGTTTTAATAGAGCCTAATAATATGGCAAAGTCATATTTTTTTAAAAAATATTTCTTGTCAGTCTTATATATTTTGCATTTTTATCATTCACACATATTTTAAACAGGTGTTGTCCTAGTTGAAGTTATTTAACAGCCAATATCGCAGGTTACTACGTATACGTCTGAAGTTGACTGATACTTTTTATACAATAAATGAAAAACCTGACCGTTCTATATTCTGTGAATCTTAGCACTTTCATGCAATTACGGCAGAAACATTCAAAGTGCTGAATGACAAGCATCGTTATTATGTGATGTAATTACTAAAATTATTAGGTCCATGTATATATTGTAATTAATAATGAACATAGCTAAGTGGTACGATTAACTAAGAGTCCAATCTGAGAGAGATAGACAATACGTATCCAAAGAAATAGTTCCGTCGGAATTATAGCCATAGTAGTGATCTTGGTTAATGGTGTTTGGGACACATTATAACGCTTTAATGTCCCTGAAAGTTGATGAATGGAAAAAAAAATAAATACAACATTCCAACTCCATCTTTATGCTATCTCTCATTATTTTGCTTTTGTTTTGTTGTTTCTTTAAAATGCACGTGCAGTACACTTATTTCCTGATAGATCATTAATGCTCCAATGCATCAGTGCTGCAAAAAGAACATACATGTCATGTCATCTTGTCAAGGTTAATATGAGTATAAAATCCGATTTGCACATCTGCCTGCAATTGTTTGAACAAATCAAACAATTGCAGTATCCGGTTTGACGGAAAACATGCTTATAGGAATTTTCTTCCATTCTTATTTCTCTTCATTTATGATGTTCTGAATTAAAGAATAAAACATAATTTTTGGTGTAACAATAATTTAGTTATTTTAATTAGTATTCCTTTTTCTGTCTTTCAAATCTAATGATGTTGTGGTTATCCTGAGAAGTTTTTTTAGAAAGAATGTGTTGCATAATATGAGCATGTCGGTGAGTTGAGAAATTCTTTGACAGATATTGTCTCGTTTCCAGTTGCAAAAATGTAACCCTCAACATCAGTGCAGACATTGCTAAATGTTAAAGGCGCGGATAATTAAGGATCAAATGACGAAAACATTTGAAGCCTTTTCAACAAATAGAAACAAAAATTCAAAAGTGAACATTGACTACAATGTCGATAATAGCGTTTTACTTTAGATATCCAACTGCATGGTCCAGAATATAGGTCGAACCGTTGGATAGACACCTAGGATTAATTTCTATATCAACACCACTGTGTCAAAGAAAAAATGTTAGAGTGAGTATAAATTATATGCAGACGTAAAGCTAGGTTGTTGAATATTCTTCTATCAGGATAGTGTACTCTGAAGCACTGGTTTATATTCGCACAGAAGTATGCAATATCTGCTATCATTACTTTTGTGAACTAGTTTACTAATTCACATACAGTGATAATGTATAAAAACAAGACTAGGCATATGGCGAAGGGCAGTTTTCTAGTCCTACACTATACACGATCCTTTATGCACAACTCATCCAGAGTATACTATTTAGACGTTGACTATGTTTTAATCATTTCAACGAAACGCAAACTGTCTGGTCGTTTTTAACAAATCTTGGCATTAGTAAAAAGAACGTTTATTTCTCTAATATTAAAATTGCACATGCAACGTAAACACATAAATGTTTCATAGTAGAAAAAACAAAACACACACCACAAGAAATTAGATACCACAGTCCAAGGCATCACCGTATTACATACGTCGCGGAAAACAATTATCCTGAACAAACTCTTTAGATAGCAATTAGCCAAAGAAATTGACTGCTATATGCTGATTCAAAGCTAAAATGATATGCTAACAATGTAGTTGGGAACAATGTTTGTTGAATCTTCGTAGAAGCCATCATCGTTAATTATGTAGTTTTCAAAGCATATGACTGCGTGATTTTTCTATACAACGGTTTAGAAGCATTTTATGTATTGTAAAGCCTCGTGAAGAGAGTATGTCGAAATGTTTAACATACCTTTAGACTTTGGGATATTAACATATTTTTTCGAGATCTGTTCCGAAGAGTTTCAGATATAACACATCTTACATGCAAAGTACAATGGTCATACACAAAACTTCACACCCTAAAGTTCTCTACTAGAGTCGTTTGTTTGCGGGCCAAATAGCAAACACAAAAATTGATCTTGGGTCATTTTTATCCCACTGAAAAATCCCTCTGTAGATATTGTTCTCCGCAGTGCAGTAGTTTATACTGTAGTGTAAATTGCCCCTCCCCATAAGCAACCCTCCTACAATCAACCTGGTGTAAATAAAAATCAAATGGTAAGTAAAGATAATGTGTGAGATGCAAGTCTGTGTCATAACATTCTGTTACCATGCAGAGTTGAGAATCTTCATTTCATGAATTCTCAAAAATTCTATTCCATTTAATGTTATATGCGACGGTATTATATCCATTTCAGTCTAAAACAAACAAATCCTAAATAATACGGTACAATTGCTCTTTTAATTTCACACTTTCGATAGCTAGGTCAATGATGCTCCAATCGGAAAAGGCACATAACATCATCAGCTCTGCAAGAAGTATTGTTCCATTAGCAACCCAGGAAGCATGCCGACACATTAGTTTCAAACTTAGTAAAAGGTCATGAGATAGCTATTCAATTATCTGCTTGGGAAAGA
>JAECUM010072480.1:0-18137 GCA_016617855.1 Megalonaias nervosa | reverse complement strand
ATATATATATATATATATATATATATATATATATATATATATATATATATATAATCTAAACTTAATTTAAAACAGAAATCAATGTATATTTTCTTGGGGAGAGTAGTTAGTTCGTATTGAATGATGGGAGAGATCATCTTTGGACTGAAAAGATAGGCAATTCATATTTATGCGTCCATAGATTATTCTCGACTATTCAATATCTGGCTTTCATAAACCTAACATCTGATATACTTGGTATATATTAAATTAGTAAAGACGTTCGTCACCATTATGTTTTAATTACACTGTCATATTATATGCGCATAATGTCCCAAAGAAGACAAATTTTGTTTCTTAAAACATCTTATGTTCATGAGTAGATCCAATCATTTAAATGGGAGTAACTTGAAATATTTTCTTGGATTAACTTGCTGTGATAAAAATGACTAAAAGTGAAAAGAAACGTTAGATTGCATTCAAAATATTTATCACATATTAAGCACATTCATAGAATATGCTTATCAAGGCTAAACATTTTTACTCACATGTCGAAATATGGTTTCTTCTCCAACCACATCAATACAGTACAGTTTGGCTCCACCAATTTCAAGGTGAACTTTAGGTTTAAATCATGAAATTCTATAAAGTGTTACCAAACATTACACAGGCAAGATAAATTGACTAGTGACGGACATTAACCTGGCTTAATCCTTTCTAGTGTCGCTCTTACCTGTATGCAGCTTAGCATGCAGATAAGACTTGGATTCTGAAACGTTCAAGTAAAACTAAAATCAGTAATAAGTATAATCAGTCAGAAATGTTACTTTGCAGTCGTGTAGGGCGGGATACAAACTATATAATTCAGTCGATCGATATTATTTCAGAGAGTTAGACAAGAACATGCACAACCCACACAAAGAGCATATTATAGAATATACGAGGACGTGGTTTTTCGGTGGTATTGCTGATATAAATGTGAGCCGGGTGTTATGCAGAAGAAATGAACACAACACCCTCAGTCCTGGGGTTTGTTTAGCATCAATGATACAAGAGAAAAGAAAAACAGAAAAACAACCTACAACGAAACAGAACAAATACTTAATATACGATAATAAAACAGAATAGAACAAATACTATACACAACCCGCACGCCGGTATTTCAATGTATAGCAACGCGATAATGTATAAACGACAAACGAGGGTGTTGTATTTGTTTCTTCTGTACAACACCTGGTTCACAATGGCGCCCACCGTGAGACAAGAAAAAACAGGACTTTATAGGTAAGATTCAGCACAGTAATAATCTTTATTTGGTTGTACATTGTTTACTATTTGCGATATATGGAACTAAGTACTTTTGTATATTCTAGTTTTAAAGCACTAGTATTCGAATTGAAATACTCTTGGTGTTTGCTAAAGAATACTTTCATTTTTTCCTACCGTTGAAAAGAGATTCATACAAGAGAAAAGGTCGAAATACTGCATGCAGTAGGAAGAAAATTGCACCCTTAGAGTATGAATGAGTGATTCATTGCAAAAACAAACATATTTTCAGATTAGAGCTTTAGATTTATTATATTATGTAAATTTAAATCTGTAGGAAAACTTTATTAATGGTACTGGTATAGCAGTGAGGTTTATGACGAAGAAATAAAGTTTATATTATTTTCCCAAATCAATAGTACGAGACCCTAACTATAGTCCCTGTGGTGATATCACCTATGAAATTTAATTCTTTTTGCAACTGAGCAAATAACATATTGCGTCTTAAATCTGTAATACTTCTTTTTCCTATTGTTCTCTCTCTCTCTCTCTCTCTCTCTCGTACGACGAAATATACACTTTTAAGATGTCAAGACTGTATTTTTATGAAATCAATGAGGATATATTGCAAACAATTTATTTTATTTGAATTTACTGCAAATTGTAAGAAAATTACAAAACCAGCAGTTAGATTTCATGCATTGGTGTATTTGAAACCGACAGTTACACGAATATTAACAAATTTTTGTTGAAAGAACTTAATAATCTATGCCAAAATATTTTTAAAAATGTGGTAAGACTCTGGACTTAATATAATATTAAATTATGGTTAATCAACTGAACTAAAATTACTTAGTCATTGTTATGCTTGGAAACGACAGCAACGGGTCAAAACAACTCGAAATTAAGTGGCTGCCATACTTTGGGTGGAGCATCTTTTATCAAACTAAATTACAGTCGGTCATGGCTACATAACTTACGTTTCAGAGGAAAACAAACAATCTAAGTACGTGACACATTAATAAGAAAATTTACATTTACTAATAATTTTAGTTTAAATATGGTACGATTGAAATGCTTTTGAGTCTAGTTGCTCTATATTGCTACTTCCAGTTCAGCAATGTTCTCTTTTTCGAACGAGGAGCAGCAGAGGGGGTGAAAAGATCACTTTTGTAGAGACCTTATTTATGAAAATTAAAGGTTCCTGCGAGTGCTGAAAAAATAAGGTCAGTAACGCTAAACTGCAACCTCTAACTTTATATCACGTTACTTTATCTCTGACGCGTTTTTTTTATTTGTTTCGTTTACGCGTTGGTCACTCGATATCGGTAGTTCACCCCCTCTGCTGCTGTAAATTAACCAAAGATTTTATCTAGGCCTATACGATATCTAGATCTGGGGTCATGTAAATTTATTGTCGTAAATCCGAACGGAACAGCTTGTGCTTTTGAAAAGAAGTTTCTAAATTTAATCATGTCCATGTCCCCTGAACACCAAGTATAATAAACGTTTTGTAAAGTATAATTATCTACTCCATTAAACACGATTAAGATATTACAATTATCTCTGATCACTTTTGGAATTTGTGTATATCGCTGAGTAACATAGATCACGTCAGTATTTTTATGACGGCCTCGCGAAAATATACGAGCTGGATTAGATTGTTTGTCCAGCATTACATCATCGTATACTACGAGATTATTGATACATCCATCTAGGTCATCTACAGATGGAGCTTCATCGATATCGGTAATAAAATCAATAGCATCATTATCAGGACACGTCAGCGATTTTGCATTTTTATTAAAATCTTTAAGTACTTCGTAACATCGTTGATCATCTACAGATGGTGCTACTAAATATAATCTATCCCACTTGAGCCATCGCATTATCAGATTAAGTAATAATTGCGTTTTACCAGACCCAGATGGGCCAAGTATAATCGCTCTGATAGAATTTGGTAGCGCTGGGTGATGCTTGACTGGCTGTTGTTTTCGTGTCGCTGAGAAATCAATTATATCCATATAATATTAATATGAATTTATATTGTGTTCGATGTAGAGCGAGTACGCCCACAAGTGAATTAAAGACAATAATAACAAAAAATAACAGGCGCGCACTTACAGGCAAGTGTGTGAAATGTGGTACAAAAAAATATAAATTTATTTTATTAAAGACAGGTGGTGATATCGCCGCTTCGTTAGGTAAATTACCAGGAACTCCATGGGCAAAGTACCCCGGTGAAAAACATTTGCCCGGGTATAACTATTGTGGTCCTGGAACTCGTCTCGATATCCGACTCGATAACCAAGACCAACCAAAACCTGGAGAATATCCAATAAACGCAACTGATCAAGCATGTCACATTCAGGATGTCGCGTATAAAAGTAAGGATTTACAACAACGGCACCTTGCAGATGTGAAGTTGATTCATGCGTTAAATTCTATACCTAATAAATCTCTCAGAGGTAAACTTGCTAGCTTTCTGATAAAAGCTGGTATGAAAGGTAAAATAATGTTAGGGGCTGGTAATTAATCAATTGATTATTATAATGGAATCTGTTTATTATTCCCCGAGAGGATTCTGGAGAGGTAAAGCGGCAATTAGTAAACTTGCTGAAGCGGCAAAAGTCTCACGTAATGTCGCTGCAGCGTGGTTAGCACGACAGGCAATATGGCAAATTTATCTACCACCACCTAAAAAAATTCAGTATGCGTATTTTGATGTTAATACCCCTAATGAAGTTCATCAAGCAGATATTTTGTTTTTACCACACGATACCATTAAAATCGGTAGACGTCAATATACATACAAATACGCGTTAACCGTCGTTGATGTTGCGAGTAGGTATAAAGAAGCAGAACCATTATCAACTAAAACAGCGACTGAAATTGCATCTGCGTTTGAACGCATTTATCAACGAGGACCCCTGCGATGGCCACAACTGCTACAGGTTGATCCTGGCAAAGAATTTCTTGGTGCAGTATCATCGTTGATGAAGCAACATGACGTTAAAATCAGACGAGGACACACAGAAATTCACCGTGATCAGGCAATCGTTGAACGATTTAATCGAACACTTGCTGAGCGGTTATTTGGATACCAATACGCGAGGGAAATATTTACCGACATTAAGCCCATGGAGAGATCTCGTGAATGGGTTGCAAGGTTACCGAGTGTGATAGCTGCGTTAAAACGACGAAGTGACTCGCGCAACTTCTATGAAACCTTCTAATGCGATCAAAAAAAATATATACCCCGTAGCTACGGACAACGTAACTCTTCCTCTCAACCAGTACTAGGTAATGTTACCGTAAGATATTTATATGAACCTGGTGAACTTGAAGGAGGTAGAAAAAGAGCAACTGATCCTGTCTGGAGTGTGACCACACACAAAATTTCTAGCGTGGTAAGGTCCACAGGTAGACCCGCAATCTACAGATTGGATTCAACTGCTCCTCAGCGTGGATTTGTACGCGAACAATTACAAATAGTTCCTACAGATACACAATTACCACCGCGTTCACTTTCATAAACTTGCAGCGCCCCGACGTCGATTACATTCAAGACAGGTCAGCATTACATTTTCGCGTGTGTGACCAAGATTACTATTAATTCTATCAACGGTAAATTGTCTGGGATTATTAGTCGAATACTGCCATAGCATATTACAGTTACAACTTGCACAATGATTATTCTGTTGTGCTTTTAGTGTTATAATAAATTCAACATCGATATAAAAATCGCAATTATTTTTCTTTTATCACATTGTTTATAGCTCGCTAATTTTTTATTGATATCGACGGGAATTTCTTCGGTTATTACGCAATCCAAGATAACCCGGCGCAGTTGAGATATTCTTCTAACTCTAGACACCGCAAGATAAACTAAATTTGACCATTCAATACGATCATCGACAATCCAAATGCATGTATCGGTAATAGTTAATCCTGTGACGAGTGAATCGTTATAGCGTATCCTAACGTCCACGGCGATTTATCCATGGTTAGCGCGCTCTCAACAACATCAACAGCGACTAAAACGATATCTTTTAACACAAGATTTTGTATTCCACCACCAGGAATCTCAACATCAACATTCTGTCGTCGAGTATCTGCTGGACGATAACACAAAGGTACATGTAGATTTGAAAATTTTTCTTTGTGTAACGTAAATAACTGTTGCTGAAGCGTATCGCGAACTATTTTTCTGCTCGCAACTATCAAATCAGAAGGTTTCCATAAAGCCCAAAAATCATTCATGGAAGTTTCTGGAATTACTTTACGCATTATCTCACATTGTATTTTATCTGGCTGTAATCTTATTAACTTTTTAAACTCCTTTAGTAATCCATCAATAGCTCTATGGTCATCAGGAATTTCTTCGTAATAATCTACAAATGTTTTCAGCCACTCATGTGGAGATTGACCAACAAAGGGTCGTGGTTGACCATGATCGCCACACATCACCACAGCAGTATTTTTTAATAACAGCCAATCAAGAAATATTTTTAATACCTCTAGCGACACCGTGCATATCTCGTCCCAGATAATCATTTTAGGAATGTGTTTCTCACCCATCCGCGATGGAGTCCATGCGTCTCCGCACCATCTAAAGAAACTATGATATGTACACGATTTTACTCCTCGTTCTTTTATTTCCCTGGCGAGTTTATGTGTCGGTGTCAAAACTATCATATCAGAACAATTACTAAATAATTTAATCGCGCGTGTTGTTTTACCTGAACCACCACACCCATTAAGATAAACGGTTTTATGTCTAGCTACGGGATCACATACAGATGGTGCCGATGACATCGTTGATAGCTGATTATTCTTGTAATATATTCTCGCAATTTCAACATCGGCGGATTCAGAATAACTGATTATATCCTCGTGTTTTATTCTCCATTCGCCCCATGATGCATATCGTTAAGTAATTGTTTTAATAAATCCGCATATTTTTTGTTTATATAAAATGAATCTGTCGCGACGCTGACTGCGTTACGAGGAAATCTGTTTATCATCGATAATAAATTTATCGAAACATACGCTAACATCGAAGATCTTAAATGAGTAAACTGCGGTTACTCGCCATCAGTAAAGCTCACAATTGTACCTAATTTTGTTCCGTCTGATAAATAAGCACTACTTCAACCTATAAAAGTGTTTTTCTCCGTTGCATCAGCGATTATAAAATCGAGTTCAGCATCGTCCATGATTAATCTAGTACACGCTCGTTTATGATCATATGATCCTCCTTGCGTAAATTTACCGATTATTTTTCTGCCGAGATCTTTTGCAAATTTCTCATCACGCTCTCTTCTGTATTCACTAACAATATCAGGATCTCCTTCAACATCATTAAATACATCCGGTTCAGGCAACCAAACCTGTTTCTACACGTGGTATGATATAATTGCTTCACTTACGCATAATGACATTAAAATTCGCGCATCAAGCATATACTTTACTAGTACTATTGGAGCCCAACATCGCTCTGAGAAATGTTTTCCAAACCACGCATAAACAATCGGATGGAGATCCCTGTAAAACTCGAACGACTCTATGCAAGCAAATCCGGTTAAGTCATCAGGTCCTTCCATGGGAAGGGGTCCGTTTATCGCTACTCTGGTCATCTCGTGTGTCGGATGTCCAAATCTCTTAAAGTATTCAGAACACTCTCCGTATCCAAGAAAACTTCCAGGATAACACGCTACCATTTCAACTGAGATAACGTCATTATAATCGTATTTAGTGTTCCACAATCCGCCGTGTCCGTATTCGATACAACTTTTCTGGACATCTTCAAGAAATTCTAATCGTGTCGGTTTCCATAAATTGTTCTCCTGAGCGTAGTGAGCAGCGACTGATGGAACGGTAAAACAATTATTAAGTAATTGTTTAACCTTAATATCATCAGATGTGTATTCATGCCAAAGGCGTTGTGCAAGATCTTTCATTTCCCCATGGAGAGATTCTGAACGATAAATATCACCATTAGATCGTACAAACTGATCATGATGATCATATTCTGAACTCTGAAACAGCCAAACAGATACAGGGTCAATTTTACTGATATTTTTGATAGCATCAAATACATGACCATTATAAAATTTAACCGTTCTATCTCGTGGAAATATTGTTACCGCCACAGTCCATGCATGTGCGTTATGATCAATAATATCTATCGAAGCTCCTCTTGATTTATATTTCGATTTGTACAAAATCTCCCCCGTTAACGTCTTCACCGTTATTGGGAATTTTAATTTCTTTTTCAGCTCAGCAACGTCGCTGATAGACGCTCCGGTATCTTTAACTGTTTCTGCCCAGGTGTTTATTTTTTTGCGTCTTAAATCCGTTAAACCGTTTCCGCGTATCGCGTTTGTGAAGTGTTCTGTAACCCGTTCAGCTACGCAATTTATTCTTGACAATTTCATAGGTTTGAGATCCCCAACGTTAGGTTTATTATTTAACGGGTATACCGCGTATACAACCGCAGTTACAGGGTATGATCGCTCGTAATACGGTTTATCAATACCAGTAAGTATTCCTGGTCTGGAATTTTTACTAATAACAATATTATCTCCTGACCTATGGACAGAGTCACGTTTGTCACGAATAATCCAGGTGTCATCGTCTGTCTTTACAATAAATTTTATTAAAATAAAATATTTCTGAACAAGGTAATCAATTATCTCTTTTCCTCGTTTGTCATTCATCATATTAACGGTGTTTTTAATTCTGAATGTCGACCACACATGAGCCGCACCATCGTCGCGAAATTCCTTTTTGGCCTCATGGATACGTTTTGTTATATCTTTATTCGTTAAAGCTAGATCTTGCATAGAAAAACTAAATTTGTGTTTTGGCAGTCTGTCAAGATCAAATCTAGCTGCGGAAGGTTCAATCGCGGATAATTCCTGCATTATTATAATTAGGACAAATATATATTTAATTGAATTTTAATCTTTTTGTATATGATTCAAACAAAGAATCGATGCCATTGGCTTATGATCGGATATACTTCTCCTTGTAACAAAACATGCGTAAACGAATTCTGCGGCTTTCACATGCAATGTATTAGACAAGGTAATTTCGGACCAAAACCGTGTATGCGGTGTGGTGTTGGAGTCAGAGGAAAAACTCAATTGTGTGTACAATGCGGTGGTAAAAAATACAGAGAGCTGAAACGATATTACGATAAAAAAAAACACATCCTCTGAATTTCCTATAAAGACCGAAGAAGATTATCTCGCTAGATTTTCAAAATAATGATTTAAACAAATAATATTAGTATATAAATGGAGCAAAATGAGTTTGTGAAGCATCCAATAATCACTAATTATGAAGCATCTCGTAATGGTGTAATTAGGAACTGCAGATTAAAGAAACCAGTCGGTAGTGTTATTAATACTGGTTATCTTGGATTTAATACCGGTAGAAATAAAAATTATTTATCACATAGGTTCGTGTTCGAGTGTTATTTTGGAATCATCAAAGATGGACTCGTAATAGATCACATTGATGGAAATCCCAAAAATAACTCGCTTGATAACTTGCGAATTGTTACGCAGAGTCAAAATTCTAGGTCCGGAAATACCGGCTACGGCGACAAATACGCAAGGGCTGTTAAATCCACAAATACAGATGGCGAAGAAATTGTGTTTAAATCAATTACTTCTGCTGGTAAATATTTTAACATATTACCAGCTTCAGTAAAACGCGTGGCAGATGAAATATACAAATCCGCCTTTTCCAAAAGATTTCTACAAAAAATTAGGTTTACCTATCTACCAGAACATTCTTAATGAACCAGCGTATTTTACGAAAATTTATGTTATATTATATAAACTGAAATTCAGCAAAATTGTTTGAGTTTCTTGATTTAATCGTGTAAATACCCATCAGATTTATGAAATTTGTTAAGATTTCTTGATTTAATCGTGCAAACACCCCATCAGATTTTAAGAATTTTGTTCAAATTCCTCAATCGTTTCAGTTCAAACCCCCAGCAGATTTATGAAATTCAATCAGATTGATCAGATTTATTCAGTTTTATAAAAAAATATGTCAAAATTTATATTATATTATATAAGATGAAATTTATCAAGATTATTAAGATTTATCGGTTTAATCATGTAAATACACATCAGATTTAGCAAAATTGTTAAGATTTCTTGATTTAGTCGTGAAAACACCCCATCAGAATCAGTGAATTTTGTTCAAATTCCTCAATCGTTTCATGTCAAACCCCCAGCAGATTTATGAAATTCAATCAGATTTATCAGATTTATTCAGTTTTATAAAAAATATATTAAAATTTATATTATATTATATAAAATGAAATTCAGCAAAATTTTTAAGATTTCTTGATTTAATCGTGTAAATACCCGATCAAAATCAGTGAAATTTGTTCAAATTCCTCATTTTTAGTCGTGAAAACTACCCTACAACAATTGAGAGTTTTCAATAATTTCATCGTTGTATAAATAATGATGCTATTATGCACATTATTCTATAAAATCTCAATAATATTTATATTTTCTACGTTCTTATAAAACGCCTTGCGACCTAGCAGTGAATTGTATGAGGTTATTTTTAGAAATGAGCTGGCATTGTGTGTTTCGTCCAACTTATCGATTATTTTAGTATCCTTGGCAACGTCTGATTAATACAGACATTTAGCTGTGGGTTTTGTGTAATGCAGTTTCAAGCATTTGGAAACTGAAAATAAATTCACGTTTTACAATACATTCTGATTTTATTAAGAAATCCACTGATTTTATTAAGAAATGCATAATACATTCTGATTTTATTCTGTATACTTATACTAATATTTTCATTATGTATACATATTGAAGTCCGGTGGGCGATTGCTAACGCGCTGGATTTTCATGCTCGAAGTCCGTGGTTCGAATCGTGTGACTGGCAGATTGCCGGCGAAGGCGATTTGATGCCAAAATTTGTTATTTATTGGGCGTAGCCAGCCCTTCTACGTTTCAATAGAAAAAATTTGTACACTTCTCCCACCATTGTCACTTGGTGGGTGTAATTTTGCACTCTCTGGGTGATTATGATGGGAGGGGTGTGCAAAAATTTCTATTGAACGTAGAGAAGGCACGTATTATTGTCCTAGGATAAGTTAGTTAAGTCTACATGTACTGTGTTGTCATTATAAATATATGTTAATACATTACTGTAAATATGCTTGATTCGGGGCTACATAAAATCATAATGCCTAGACAGCCCTCTGAATTTCTAGTATTTCGTTTCGATTAGTAATTCGCTGGGGGGTGTGTCTATGCGTCCATAAGATAAGTTTATATAAACCTCTGAGCCTACTATGATGACCTTTGGCAACCTAGGGGTTTCACATGGGGTTAATGTGCTGTAAATATGCTTGCTGTAAATACGCTACTGTAATTAAGATTCTGTGTTTTGTGTTGCCCTAGGATAAGTTAGTTAAATTCTTAGAATTAAGTTTATATGTGACCTCTGATCCTGCTAGGATGTTATTTGGCAACCTAGGGGATCACATGGGGTTAATGTGCTGTCCGTAATTAAGATATAATCATCTTCATGTGTATATAATCATCCTGAAACAGTCCTTAGGGACTATTATTTTTATATTAAACAAACATAATGAATATAATGAATTCCGAAAATATTAATGTTATTATTTCTGCGATTAAAATACTACAACATAACGGTGTAAATATATCTGATAATCTTAATCCTGAAAAAATTCTGTCTGACTTTGAATCGTTAGAACAACGGAAATTAGAGAATCGGTACACACTACCATCTGATTATAAATTCATGAAGTTTATCCAGCAGGCAATGTTACAGTCGCTGGCAGCAGTTACAGATAATCAGGTAAAGCTGTTTGTACCTCTCTCAAACGCTATTGACAAAATTAAGTTAGAATTATCTCATGAATATGAACAGAAAAAGATCGTGAACCTTCGTATAAGACAATTAAGAGAATTTTGTGAAAATGAGTGTAGAGTTAATGTGATAATGGCTAAACAAAATCCCTGGTAAGTATACAAGGTTATTTACTTATAATTTGATCTGCCCAGTAAAAAAAAAACTATTCTGATCTGATTTTTTTTTTGTTTTACGATGACGCATTGTGATAAAATCGCTATGATCTCACATACAGATTTATACTTAACGTTTCATTCTGTAAATCCAAAATACGTCCTTGCTGATCAGTAAGTTTAAAATGTATCCTCGATAATAACGGATTATGTACACGTAGATAAACCGGTTTAATTGGTTCAGATACAATTAAATACCCGGGAGGCACTTGAGGGCTAAATGTATATAATATGTAGCCTTGCTGGGCAGCGCTACTTTTTGAAAGATCTACTTGAGAGCTGTCATCAATTACATCACATACTAGATTGACTGCGATCGTTGATGTTATATTAACAATACCCGGCGAGATATGACGGCCTCCACCGTATGGATCGTTGTTATGTTTAAGAATAACCGGTGGTGGGGCTATTTTTCTCCACGATTTAATTACTCCGGGAAATATTCATCAATAAGATCTACGAGTCTCTTTTTTAATCTATATGAATCTAGTTTTGGTATTATAAACGTTTGTAATTGTTCTTCTGTTATTTTATAATAATCAAGAAATATTTTTACGAAACGTCCTTCTGAAAATAATTTTTTATTTTCTTCAAGTATTTTCAAGATAAAAGTTCGATTAATGATGTACATATCTGATCTGAGTTTATTTAGTTGTTGTATTATTTCAATGATGTTCTTTTTCACGTCCTCGTCGTAGACTTGAGATAACAATGAAAATAAATTTTTTTAAATCATTGATTTTATTATTATGCTCAAATTCGATCAAAGCAACCCATCCATCGATCGGTTTTTCATAGGGAACGTCAACGTGTTCACCATTGACGAGTATAGGCCGTCCTGTTGCTGGATCACGTTTGGCGTCGATTACAGAAGGATGACCATAACGAGGAAGCCACGTTCCATCAGTATCAGTATAATCTCTATTGTTCAACCAATCAAATAGATAACCCCTGAAACCAGGAATTCCGTTGAGATAAACGTCCGGTATTTTTATATATTTTCTTTCTGTTATAGAAAAAATCATCTAGTTGTGGTTCTGGTGGTCCTTGATAAACGAGGGGAACATCAGGCCATCCTAACACAGATCTGATGGAACTTTGATAAATATCTACAACATAATCAGGGGAATTTATTTCAATCGCCGCTGATAATGTTGGTTCGTAAACAGTGATTGCAATTTTGGATTCTTTTCCTGTAATAGATTTAATTCTGCGTTGGAACTCATCATTAATCTGTTCTATCTGATAACTGCCCGTTGAAATTTCAACAACTTGCCAATCGGGAGTTCCATCAGGTTTATTCTTATTCGCAAATACAAGTGAATTATTTGGTGGTAGTCCACCAAACGATTTTGACCTGATATTTGGCCAGCTATGATAAACCCGTAATTGCGCTAATGCTATTTCTTTTACTGGAATTGCAGTTGGAAAGTTAACGCTAAATTCTGGATTGGTCGCACTTAATGATATCATAGTAGTTTTTGACGGCGTTGTAGTATTAGTGACGATCATCTGCAATAGTTCTAACGATGACATTATTAAAATACTCCGTTATTTAATAGAACGCACTTTCATGAATTCAACCTTCAGTCGCGCAAGTTACTTTATCACCAAAATCGCTAGCGATTATGAATGCTTCATCGTAGGTTTTCCTTATCGTTGCGAACTCCTCATCAGATATTTTACCATCGCTGAGATACGCAGAAAGATACGATGATAGTTTAGAATAAGATGTTGTTGCTGTGTGTAGTTTTGTTATATACTCTTGTAATTTATCATTTGTACACGTAGATATCTTTTTAGCGATAATATTAAGAATGCCTGCGCATGTTGTTGCCGTTGAAACGACGATTGTTACAACTGCAGGTGCTGTCATTGATAATAATAATCCGGTTCCAGCAATAACAGCAGAAACTGAGTAAACAATTATATCAATAACAACCATACGTCTGCGATATTTTTTTACTTTTATTGTATAATCGTCGATGATATTTTTTAGTTTAGTTTGACACTCACATACTTGAGCGTATCTGTGACGTTGAACGTCGATAAGTGAATCCGTCACTCGATTCATTATACTAACAACGTCATTTAATTAAGCTTCAGCTACGAATTCCAGGCACCACCAGTAACGTCTCGGGGGCATTTCCGTTGATGTCAACGTGAACGTTTCTTTGATGTCCTTGGTTAGCATCACCAGCAGAGGATTATGATATACGTTCGGTGATAATGAAGTGGCCGCAGTAATTTCCATACCGTACAGGGATAGCCTGTATAACCTTGTTACTTCTGCGGTATGTTCGAGAGTTTTATTTTGCGGTGTCCATGTTGTTGATCCTGATGCTACTGTGTACACGATATTTTTAATTTGTCCGTGCGGAATTTTAATCAGATTAGTTTTTTGAACAATAATAGGTATTCCACCGACAATATCGTTGAGTTTCATGTTGATATCGGAGAGTTTGATATCAACAGTTGGTGGAGTTCCAAAAAAATCATTAATAGATCTGTTTATGTTTCTACGAAAATTTAAGAAAGTTTGTACGTGATTAGTAAAATTAGTATTGAGTGTAGTCATTTCATTCTTGATTGTTGTTATTGCCGTTACTTGATCGCTAGCGATCTTAATGTTGCTATCGTCTACATATTTCTTCGTTACAGCGTCGAAATCTGATTCTGGTGTTCTAAGATTATTAATACCATTATTATTCATGTTGAGAAATGCACGCATTATACCACCATTGACTAATACGTACGTAGATTCTTGATCATCGACGTATTTTTTTGTTGCTGCATCTGTATCTGCGGTTGGGTTCCCAAGGTCTATAATTTTATTTCGGTTCATGATAATACTATCCGTGAATGAATCACCAGCTCGCTTGATAAAATCGTTAACTGACTTACCGGAATCTTGTATTTTACCTTGATCAGAAAAAATAACGATATTATTAATAACCGCGGTGGGAATTCATATAAGAACATCTAACAGTTGTACATTGTTCGTTTTTAATCGTCCTTGTTTATCCTGAAAAACAACGACTTCATTTTCATCCACACTTGTGATATTTAATAAATCATCGATTTCATTTCTGAGCTGATCAAGAGTTGCGTATTTAGATAAATCGACCCCCTGCTGAGCTTTGCGAGATCTTCCATAAATATTTACCATTATATTTACTGATATCTGTTTAAGTGTGACAACGTGGTATATTCATGCACGACTTTATGAGGTGGTGTTGTTGATTTTGATACAGCATCAAGTACAGCGAGTACTTCTCGACCACATATCGGTGGATCCGTTATTTTTTGTGTTGGTAATGTTGAATACCAGATTTTAGAACGCATCGAATTCTGAGCAGTTATTGATGCACCAGTAGAAAACATGTAATTAGATCTCTCGAAATAATTATAAATGTCACATCTAGTTAACGTCAGTCTGACTCCAGGTCAGATTAAAAAACTACAATCATCATCAAAAAATAATTGCATCAATAACTCTCATTCATCCACCAACACATTCAAGCAACATCGATTTATCGCTAAGTATAACAGCGACAGCTCTGTAGTTAGGAAAATCCACAATATTTCTGTTAACACCAGCTCAAAAATGTATGTCAACGACGGACTGTCTGGTTAATCTAAATGTTCCAGTGAGAAGTAATAAATCGGATATAATGTTGTAAAATCTAGCTGTGATATTTGTAAACCAGAATCGATATTCTGATCACGTCCCATGAATGTCATTAATCGATGATAAGCACGCGCTACATGATTTTGATCGAAATTCAATAAAATATCCTCGGATGGTTCTTGATGTCCGTTTATTCTCAATGAAACTTCACTAATACCCAGTTTGTCAAATATCATTATGCTCCGATTTTGTGAGTTTATTCGTGCAATATCCTGAAGCGCAATAAATATATGCCGCGGCGCAGAAACGCCCTGCTGAGATGCTATTTGCCAAGTAAATAAACCATTAACCGCACTTTGTACAGCATCTGTGGTCGTTGTCAACCATGACAGCGCTGATTTACCATAAAATTAAGTAAACGCTCTTCTTCAGGTATTGTTGAGGTCATTACTGGCATCCACAGAGAAAGTTTTGTTAGTACTACTTTACCATGAAGTGCTCTATTTGCAGCATCATCAGCCCCTTCAACGTGCCATATTGCATCGTCGTCAGTGACTTTTCTTACAAATACAACTTTGTGCTTAGCTCCAAAAATAACTTTTCTGACATTTCTGCAGAATCCAAAAATATGTGATAATGGAATTGCACATGAAAACATTCTATCTTTCAACATTGCTTTACGTGATGCAAATCCGAAGTTGAAATTTGCGTTCATTGATATTACTGCGGGAGTTTCTGCGGTTCATGCAGCGTTTCTTACGTTACCTGTAGTTACATTTTTTTGATCTGGGCGATTAGAAGTGTCTTTGGTAAACATCATTGATGGACCAGCTGATCTTGAATAATCGTCGCTGTATCGCGCAAGGCCAAGTATTGTCGTGGCAATATCAACATCCTTCTGAATAGATTCAATATTTTTTCCATCGTTCATATACGTGGCACTGTCAAACAAAGCCATGATACCTTTATTGACAAAACCAAAAGCATCATCATTATTGTATTCAGTATTATCCGCTTTATAAATTTTACCTTCAACTTCGATGAATGCTTCAGCAGGTGAGAAATACGTACTCGTATCTTGAACTTGAAGTTCAATTCGTCCACGCTGATCTGGCTGTCGTGCGTCATAAGAATAATATTGATAATCGCACACAGATTCATCTTTTAAAAGCGGTGCGTCCATGTCAAACGCGGGATCGGATATGCGCTTAAAATTATTTATTATTATCGTCACCGTCTAACACGAAGACCACTTCGGGAAGTGAGACCACTTCCTGCTATCAGATTAGCGGTTATATTTATTTCTTTTTCTGATATTGGCACACCAGCTAATTCGGCTAGTTTCTGAATAGCAGCCTGGTTTATTTGTTTACTAACACTTGCTGGCATCACTTCAGTGCTGGGTAATTTTAATTGAGGTCGGACTGCTGGCTGTCTACGTATTAATCGCGTTAGTCTATCTTTGATCGCTGAAAACGCTTTGCTAGCAACATCACCAACAGCGCCGATAGCTTTTTCACGAACAACGTCAATAGCTTTCATTGATAGTTGCTTTGCGATAGGTATTGCTTTCCGGGCTATCCTTCCAAATAGACCTTGAACAACATCGCCTAGTCCATCTCCGTAGGTCGTTTTGTATACCGGTAATCGTGAATTTATTACCCTGACCATGGTTGGTCTATGAGTGTGTACGATCATATTATTATTAATCGATTTTATCACTAATTGCATCTAATTACATACTTAGTCGCTGTAATAATCATCGGCGATTTCATTAATAAGGGACCGATACACATTAATATCCATAACACCACCTGTAAATAATCGTTTACAAATATCAGCTGCTTCATTGATGATTTCCGGGGAATTATTGCCAGCTCGTTTTCCTCCAATGAGAATTTCTAGTCGATCAACATCAGCAAGGACGTTATTGGGACAAGTAATAAGGCTACCTCCTAAACCACTTCCAGTTGCGCCAGGATCTTGATCTTTTTTGCCGCTCTTTGTTTTTTTGTCCTCCTTTTTTTTTTTGTTGTTTTTTCATCAGTTTTTGAAATTCTTCCCCCACTGCTAATTGTTGTTCTGGTGATTTCAATCGTTCCATTATTTCTCGTCGTTGTCGTTCTTTTTCTTGTAGCTCTTGTTGTAGTCGTTGTGCTCGTTGTGGTAATGGTGGTTCATATTGTGGTGGTGGTGAAAATACAAATTGTTGTTGTGGCGATAGTGGTGTTTGTAGTGGTGATTCTTGTGGTGATTCTTGTTGAGATGGTGGTAGTGATGGTGATAGTGATGGTAGTGGTGATGGTAATTTCTGTGATAGTTTATATTCCTCTATATACTCTCTCACTTCATTTTCAAAGATTTTAAAATTATTATAATCTTCATCAGTTCTAATTTCTTGAATACCAGTATGGACACGATATATATCCTTAACCCAATTGGTAGAGCTTATTGAATTAGCATATTCTGGTTTTACAAATTTTCTTTTTTGACTAATTCCAAACGCGGCAATTTTAAGTGCGTTTTTTGGATTTTTGATAACATCGACAGCTTCAGGCTTAAATTTATCTATTATCTTAGTTTTTGGTTTAGGTAATGGTAGTGGTGGTGGTTGAGCTGCTTGAATTCGACCAGCAATATCAACAGGTAATGTTTCAAGAGCTCTTTGTGCCGCCTCAGTTGCTGTAACAATTTTCTTTGTTGGTTCGACAATCGGTTTAAATAATTGTTCAGCACCTTCTGCGAATTCCACTTGAGACTCCTGACGAGATTGTAGTTGTTGTTTGACTAAATCACGGACGGGTAAATATTTTTTGATCGCCTGTAGTCGCTCTCGAGCTAATCTAGCTGAGTGTGGTTCTTTAATCATTATTGATATTATTTATAATGGCCGTTTAATATACAGCAGCAGAGGGGGTGAACAACCGATACTGAGTGACCAACGCGTAAAATCGTTATTTTTTCGGCATATGTAGGAACCTTTATTTATGAAATAAATATCTTTTTTTCAGCACTCGCAGGAACCTTTTATTTATGAAATAAAGGTCTCTACAAAAGTGGTCTGTTCACCCCCTCTGCTGCTCGAGGCAAAGAACATCTTTAAGGGTAACGATTATTGCGTTGTTTACATGAAAGCAGCCATTAATTAGGTACAA
>JAECUM010072479.1:0-16250 GCA_016617855.1 Megalonaias nervosa | reverse complement strand
GTCGGCATACGTTCGTTCCACCACGATGGCACGGGCTAAACATATCTGGTCTTGAGGGTTGTTAATTTGAACGATGCTGCGCTTGATGCTGCGAAGACTGTCTACCAAGAACACCTTTTTTTTGCCATGTCCTGTCCCTTGGGGAAGAGACACGTGGGTCATGAACAGTGTCGCTTTTCCGTCGGTGATGTGAAACTTGTCATTGGATTGTTGTACGTGTTGAATCTTGTCCATGACTTTGGAAGGTGTCAGTTCTGCTGGACTGCTAAACTAGATCCAAACGGGTGACTTCAAACTGTCGTGATGAATAGAAAGTCTCAAGCGATCGTCTTCTTTGGCTTCACATTGCTGTTTCAGTGTGGTTAACAAAGAATCCTACACATCGGTGATGAACCCCTCTGCTTTCTCCAGCGGTACATCGGACTTGAAATCTTTAAACTTCACCGTGTACGTGTAGGCCGTAGTTCTAATTTTTCTAGAGGAGCGTTTCTCCGTCTCTCGAATGTGGTAGTACTTTTCAGGGTTTACTGGTGGTGATGGACTTTGGTTTGGTGTAGACTCTCTGGGTCTTGATTCTGGCTCGTTCATCTCATCTTCAAAATCGCTGGCATGAATTTGAGCCAAAACTTCAGCTACTGTGCGAGGCGATAAATCACGTTTCTGCCTCTTACTTTCTTCTCCTTTCTTTACGAAATGATACGATCGTTTCATCTTGACTGCAAAAAGTCAAATGACTACATTTGAAACGCCATGGACCACTATATATCCATGTTAGACTTAGTGCATATATAAAGGGCTGGTGCCTTCCCTCTCAGTATTCATTTCACGCTCAAGCCGACCAGCACGATGGAAGAACCCACACAAATCGAACTTCTGATTAGAGCTTTGCGAGGTGTCATATGAAAGTTTTCTTCAGACAAGCCGACGGACTACTCTCCCTCGTTTCGAGATAAATGTCAAGATACTTGCTATATATGTCAGAAGAAAGGGCATTGGGCTACAGAATGTCCAGATCGTCAAAGAAGCAAGACCAGTGTCAGAAGAGACAAAAGTCAGGATACCTGTTATCATTGTCAAGAGAAAGGACATTGGTCTTCAGATTGCCCTAAGAAACAACAGGAGCAGGAGGAGGAAGAAGAAGAAGAGGTGCTTTCGGCAAAGGAAGAACCCCGACACGTTCAGAAAGAGAAGATAGAAAAGAAACGAAGACGAGAAAAAAGTGAGTAAGAAGAGGAGGAAAAACTTGTGAAAGTGAAGAAAATCAGAAAACAGAGAGAGTAAAGAAAAAGACACAGAAGAAGTCTATGAACTTTTTTAAAAAGAGTTGTGTTATGTTGTGTTGTGACATTGAATTGTAAATATTTGTACCAGAATACACCAGACTGAAAAACGTAAGTGTCTCCTGGTTTTGATTGTTTAGAATAATAAGGACCTACCCTCATGCACCCACAACACGTGCATCATAGGGTTAAACAAGGGATTTTGAGTTTTAATTGATTTTGGCAAAATGAATAGTATCTCTTTTCGAAAGAAGTGAGTGGTCCTGAAAAGGACCGTTGGGTGTTTGTTTTTTTCTTAGAACAAACTCAGGAACGAGAAGCAATCCGCTTTAACTGCCTTAAGCCTTTGCCACGGCCAAGGCCTACTTGTTGACTTGCTCCTGTTAATGATTGGGTAGAAATCACTAGGAGTGGTATCTCCGGTGTAGTAACAGGGCTGGGCTGTTGGGCTCGGGAAGGTCTTTTTCTCTTGGGTCGTAATAAAGAAGTCTGATACATTTGTTTCAGACTTCTTAACTCGGCCAAAATGTCCAAGAGTACCGTTACCGTTTGAGGTTCACTGTTCTCCTTCTCTCCTAGACCTTGTTTCTTCTCTGTTGCTTCTTCCTGTCGTTTCCTTCTTGCCTCTTCTTCTTCTCGCTGTTGCGGTTCAAGGAGAAATACTTGTTCTGCCTCTTTCTGCTGTTGTAAAAATTTCTCCAATTCTTCTTTCTGTCTTTGTTTAAAATCCTTGATGTGTGGTAAAGAAGGAGGAAGTGGCGAAGGTACTGGTACCGGAACAATTCTTGCGAAGAAGAGAAAAAACTCTACTAAATCCCAGTTGAAATCAACCTCTTCTGGAAGTAGCGCTGTGTTAACTTTGGTAGCCGCTGCTATGCCATCGCTTTTCGTCTCCAAAGCCGGTGCACTCCAATTCATCGTCTTCTTAGTTTCAGTCATGTTTCACAAAACAATGTCGCATCGATTCACTGCACACAGACGCTAGCGCACCTATATAGGGAATGTGACGTCACAGGTAGCTCTCTTCGGATTGGAAGAGACACTCCGCGAAGTGACTGAATTTTGTAACGCTTGTTGGGATTGGTGAACAATTTCAATCCGTTTCGATCCGGTCTTTCACTATAAATAAACGCGGTTCACTTCATTCCCTTCACCTGTTCTCGTCACAAAGATGTGGACCAACGTTGAATCGTCTACCCTCGTATCGTCGATGCTGTTCCGTACGGACTTACCTATGTATGTCAGATCATCATGGAGAATCGTTAGGATCACCGAGACAAGTGTTTGGAAAAGAAGGACCTATGTGGAAAGACAAGGCTGTCTGAAGCGAATCCTGATTTATGGACTAGAGGTTAGACGAAGTTTGAGAAAGAGAAGAAGGCCTATGCGATGCCCTTTATGTTAATGGAATGGTGTTAACATAACAAACAAAGGCCCTTTTCAGGGCCACTCCACTGCCTCGAAAAGATTTATTCTTTCTTGCCTATATGTTATATGTGTGTTGTATATGTCTCTGTCTCTCTATTGTATTTGTCCCTACCTAGAGTAGCTACGCGTATTCAGGTCAGCCACTTGCTACATTGTTGCAAGTGTCCAGTACCGTAACGTCACCCTACCTGTTCCATTCCTCTTGTCCCTATACATTCCCTATGTTAAATTTCCATTGACGCTATACTATCCCAGGGTGTGCTTTTGACGCTATAAATCGTGACGCTATACTATCCCGGGGTGGTGGCCTGTAATGCTAATTCCCATTGACGCTATTCTATCCCGCTACATTACTATTATCTTAGAGTGAATTTGCATTCACGAACGGTCTCCGCCGAGGCATATCGTTATCATTTTGTTTGAATTTGTTGAGTGGGCTGTCTCTTACAGATTTATAGAGACATCGTAGACTTATTCGTATATGGAGAGGCTTGTAAAATTTTAGTAAACTTTTTGTAAAAAGAAGCAAAGCAAAAAAAACCCCCCAAAAAACAAACAAAAAAAACCAAAAAACAACTCTGTATCATTCAAAATCAGCGGTTTAGTAGTCCCAACCCTTTCGTTTGAAACTATCCTGTTTAAATGTCACGAAAGTTGTGAAACAATAAGCGGGTTTATGATCACGACAAAAAGCATGAAAGCCTCCTACCCGACACCTAGCCTGAACCCCCATCCTTTTGAAACAATGCAGTGTATCACTTTTCAATATCAGATCGATCGATGTTGAACAGTGCTGTGTAATCTTAGTGGGTTGATCAATTACTTGATTTAAAGTTCAAACATTATGAATATATTCCTAATATTTCCACATTTACTGTGCTTCGAGAACAATAGAAACTTCGACCAATGTTCAATCGTTGAGTCTATTATGTATATTAAAAGTCCCAGCTGTAACTTTTTCTACTCTTACACACTATCTAGCCTCGAAGTTTTGCACTGGCAGTATTTTTTTTTCTTTTAAATAAATTCACCATTTTGAGGCATATTGCTATGCCTCCTCTATTCCTGTTTATATCAAAGCGGATTGGTCTCTGAACATTTGGTGTAAGGTTATCTTCGGTGGCAATGGAACAATCTAGCCATGTTTCGAGTGATAATATCAAACTTGTTGAACTCAATACTGATGACGTCAATCTTATGATCATGGTTCTTGGCATTCAAATGTCCAATCCAAAGGTATTTATAGATGCTCGATGCACTTGTCTAAAACAGGAACCGGGTTTGTTTCAATATCATTTGTAACTAAAGGGATAAACGAATGCAAGATGCGAAGCCATTAAATTCTCTTTTTGTCTATCAGTCAAATCGCGTTTGCATTAAGATAATAATTCAGATAAGAACACCTTGCTGCACATTGTAGAGTAAAAATTAGTTTCTGGACCTATATTTTACAGCGGAACGAATCATAATAATAAAGAAATCCAAAGTTTGCGTTCAAATCTCGTGAGGAAAAAACCCCCAGTGAAAACGTTGTGTGCAAAAAGAATTGAAGAAGAGATATATACCTATGCAGGACATAAGTTACTGGAGAAAAGTATGTTCGCATAAAACAACAACAACAACAACAACAACAACAACAATAATAATAATAATAATAATAATAATAATAATAATATTTCTCTATAGTAATCTATATATCCCTTGATTTCTGTCTTGGGAATTCAGAGTTACTGTGTACGTAGAGAAGAACTAATTACTGGGTCGATATGCGGGTGTGTCTGCTACCTTTGAATGCCTATACTACCAAATTTGTATCATCATATTTTAGTGTTGTAGGTATAGTCAAGAGGGTACAGAGGCGGGTGCGTGCAGGCAAAGCGATGTGTGCTTTAACCCATGGACCCGAATTCGAATCTCTATTGAGTACGAATTTTACAAAATTATCTAACCAGAATGATAATATTTCTTTATCGTATTTAACAATTTGTTTTAAAACATTCTTATGTAGATAAACCGAATAAAATCAGTTAATGAGAAAAAAGCGGAATTTTACTCTCTCAACTATCACAATGGATTTAACTTTAGAGATCTATTTAAAAATGGAAATAATGGCATGACGTAGATGTGTGGCTCTCTGAATGAAAAGAAAAAAAGAACAAAATAAAACAAAACAAAAAATAGTTATAAGAAAAGGTACGCCTGAGTCAACATAAAACAAAATGGACAGTGGGGGAGGGGATTTGGGGAGAGGGAATCCCATCGGAGCCTAAAAACGTACTACAGAAAATTTAGCATGTAAATAAGGCTTGTGTTTCCATCTGTATTGTTCATAACGCACTAGTGTCACGCTAGGGTTGGCAAAGCAAGGTGTTAAAACACGTACTGAGAGTGTCCAAGTGTCGCTATCAGAAGATTTTTGTCTAACCTATAACTTTCACCATCCCATAAAAATTAATACAAAAATTGCCGAGTCATCTGAGCAGTGGATGTTTACAATATAGCAAGTCTGTCTGTACGTCACTGAGTGTACAGAAGTCGAAAACACACGGGTCTCCCGAAAAATAAACAAGCCAAGCTCGATGATCTGGCTGGATTTTGGCCATTAAGTCCATCGTTTTACATTGTTAGGTGCCAGAACACGCTCCTAATAACACTTCAATATCGATTTTGGAAGGAATGCAGATTTTGACACTAATACTAATTCCGTCACAAAAAACCCCCCAAACCACCAAACACAACCAACATATTTCACGATATAAGCAAATAGAGAGTAGCGACGCAGTAACTGAAAACTGCTATGGAAGTTATCTTATGATAAATGCATCCATATTTATAGTACTACATGCATATTTTTTCTTAGGGATGGAGAGAGAGAGAGAGAGAGAGAGAGAGAGAGAGAGAGAGAGAGAGAGAGAGAGAGATGTCGGTAGTCATTACATTATGCGTTCATGTTTCTGTATAATGTTCTAGACTGTTTAAGTGTAGGAGTGGATACTAGTAGATGAAGTGAGGAGTGGGTACAAGTAGATGAAGTGAGGAGTGGATACTAGTAGCTGAAGTGACGAGTGGATACTAGTAGATAAAGTAATGAATGGATACTAGTAGATGAAGTGAGGAGTGGATACTAGTAGATAAAGTGAAGAGTGGATACTAGTAGATAAAGTGACGAGTGGATACTAGGAGATGAAGTGACGCGAGGATACTAGTAGATGGAATGAGGAGTGGGTACCAGTAAATAGAGTGCATACTGCTTGTATAAATATGTTATAAGAAGTGTGTAACTATTATTATTATTATTATTATTATTATTATTATTATTTAACAATAAAACGCATCATTGTATTATAGCTGTGAAACTGCTAATAAATGCTAATATATGTTCTTACCAAGAGTTCCAAGACGACGACGAAGAAGAAAACGATCCTAATCCTCAGTCTTCATTGAAATACATGGCTTCAGGTAAATTAAATAAATACATCGGAATTGGAATATTCTTGTTGACACCCGCCTGCATTTACTTCCTTGAGAAGTATGACTCGTCTGTGGCCTGCCTCCATGTTCGCTAGCCAAGGTGCCCATATTGATAACTCTACTTACACCTTGGCGTAACGAGCAGATATTTCTGTACTTCAGGTTTGTGAATTTCATTGGATCAAAATTGAGTTGTTAAAATTTTAACACTGTTCATACATGATCGAGACAAGAGGAGCACACGACTTAAATGGACTGATAAATGAGCAATGTTCCACTGTCGGTTCGTGTTTGTACATTCCTTTCACTCAAATACATCTGTAATGCCTTCTCTCTGGTACGTAGTCATAATTTTGATGTTAAACTTAAAAGGTATCCTTTTCAAGTCAGTTGCCTCCACAATTTCCTGCCGATGTACAATGCGCCGTTGTTACTTGATATTGGTTAGTTGGCATTACAAACTAAGGGAGGCAAGTCATAAAATCCAATAAATGCCGCTAGGACCAAGCACTAAAATATCTGTTCGATCCGCCAAGGTGTAGATAGGGTAATCATATCGGAACCTTGGCTAGCGAAGATGACCTGCTCGAGGCTAATCCAAACGATCGGGTAAAGTACTAGTTCAGTCTGGTTGAAATCAGATCTCCACTGTCCTTCACGTTGGACAGTGAAGATCTGAGTTTAATCAGCTTGAGTGCTGGTTGGTTTTCTTATTTTGTTTATGCTTTAGACATTGCCAACAGCGTATGTCCCACTCGAGATAGCGCACATAAATTGTTACCTCTGTCAACGCAAGTTTTTGTGGACTTTTTAGTTTTTTGTTTGTTTGTTTGTTTTTAAATGCTGCAAGGTTTGGATGAGGCTATGACCATTGTACGCCCAAAAAAATTCCAGCGAATCTGAGTGTTATTTAAACATTTCCTCGAGCATTCTCTGACAGTCTGAGCTAGTATCAGAAAATATTTGTAAAAACAACAACGTCTGTAATAACGCTTTAAGTATCTTAATGTTCACTGTTACCAGGGGCCATCCATATATTACATAATACACTTTTGGCGCATTTTGACTCACTCTCTCCCCCCCCCCCCGTTACAAAAAGCTCAGACACCCTCATCTATGACGTAAATATAGTATATAAATAAGTATAGGATAATGTTCTATTGTAGCTTATTAAATGTAGAGACAATATAGCTTTTGTCAGCACTAAGGAATTTTGTTTACAAATTACCTTGGTCTTCATTTTTGTTTTCGCATACTGTGCAAATAATAAGCTATTATTATGGGGTTGTTGTTGGTGGTGGTGTTGGGGTCTACATCCATATACATACAATAGCAATGTCAGAGGTGTGTCCGCAGGTATCCGCGGACCGATGAAGATGAACTCGAAGCCATGCAAGAATCTGGTTGAATGCGACATTGATGATAATCCTCGTCCAGACCAATGAAATGTTTCTTCAGATTAAGCGGTACTGGTTATCTTCCATGAGAAGCTTACAGTTTAAAACATTTTGAAAGGAGATCCAATAAATTTCTTTATATATATATATATATATATATATATATATATATATATATATATATATATATATATAAAACAAATATTCATATGGAAATTACAGCTTGAAGAATTGAACGGTGACGTGTTCTGAACGTGAGAAAGAAAGACAACTGATTATAATTTAATATTCATTACTAATAACCGGTTTGTTGACAAACATTTCAATATGTATTGATGCCAAAGAAATGCCAAACTTTTACAATTGAAATCGATCTCATTCAGTGTATTTGACGGAAGATCGTCTCGGAAACGTAACGTGACATATTTTATACAGTTTCAGTTCATGGCATTTAAAATCATAAGGAAAATCATCTTCATGCTGCTATGTCACATGCAAAACTATCAATTTTCTTCTGTAAACTCAGAAAGCAAGAAAACCAGGAGATAGGTTTACAGTATAGGCGGGAAAATGTTACAGTTGAATGAAGATATAACGCATGCTCCGATCCGTGGTTTCCGATCCGTGGTTTCCGATCTGAAAGAAAAGATCGAACTATAGATTTATCTATGTTATGTACAGGTATGCATGAAATTTTAACAAAGTAGGACACGTAAATCTAGGAACCAAGTGCAGTTTGCATGCCGTATGCATACAGACACCAAATGAAATGTCTCGGAACATACTTCAAACGTGCGCCTTTAAGCAATACCACTGTCTGTGCAGGATCTTTGACCATTTTATCAGCTTCGTTTTGAATTTGTCATTGTCACTATTGCCCTCGATTTGGGAGAACACAGCAGGTAGTAGTGCTTTGAGCGAATCAAGTGTTTTTCCTTTCAAAAGCAACGATAAACACAACCTGTGTCAGCCACCGTTGTGTGTCTTTGAACAGGGCACTTACTCCAATTGCCTCGGCACTAAATAACCTATTTGTTGTGTTGTACTGTAAAACATAAAATCCAAACATAGATCATAATGGGAATTGGACCTCCATAATCAACCAATTTTATCCTAGGCCATACATCTGGGGTACTCTAACCAGGACGCTCCGCCCATAAACAATAATAAACTCGAAATCTATCTTGGATACTTGTTACCCTCCCAGGTATAATACTGTTGTAAAATAAGGCAAACTGCGACCCTATCACCCATAACCTGTCCGATATTCAGACATCAGGCTGTACGTAAATATGTAACAAATACATGCCCAAAACAACAAACATGTTGTTTTCCCAATCGGCGGAAAGAATGAGTTTGATATGGCGTAAAGATGTATTAAACTAGTTCTTTCATCGACTCAGCATAAAAAGAATGTGGTTTTGCATTTAGTATACCCCCCTTTATTTATGTTTCCAATGTATATTCCACTAAACAGTGTGAATGGAAAAAACTTGAGGTTCATGTAAGTCTGATTCGGTGTACTGAAGCATATCTACTCACGGACGACAGTGAAAATGCCTATACAGATCCATGATAATTCGGGGTGTGCGAGATGGAAATATGGACTGAAGGTCGAAAAGGAGCTTTGCAGGACTAAATGGGTATGTAACAAATTTTGAAGTTGTAGAGTTTTTCATATAACTGCTTTAACACCAGCTCTATTACTTACGTCATGCTAGCTGCAGATCCCACACGTCCTTCGACAGTGAGATTTTGCGATGCTCAAGTAAGCGTCACTATCGGGTTTGCATACATCAAAGTTCTGCCAATAAGCACATGTGCCCTGGAGTCCCGCTTCATTATCCTCACACGGAACTTTAGAAGACAAGAAATGACCAGTAGCATGATAATATCTTTGTGAAAAAAAAAAAAAAAGAAAAAAAAAACAAACTTTTGAATGAAGAATCTTACTTCATTCAACTCTCGCTACAATAAACAAGTTCGTATTCAGTCATTTTGTCTTTGTATTGAATCTGTCACTGTTCACAAGAGATAATGCTTTAAAAATTTGGGAAGCTATCATCTTTGTCATATAACTGTCAAAACATCTTGAATAAAGGAGAAATGACAGAAGTGGATTTAATTCATATCTAATATATATCGTAATTATTTTAAAATATCAGAAATCCTCATTTTTCCGGAAATATCTATTAACATGCTACCCGTAGATGTGTTCCCAATAAAAATATAATTATAAGGAACGAGGAAACGTGTATACGTGTTAACGTGAAACATCTTGAAATAATGAAAAAATGACAGAAGTGTATTTAAAAAAATAATATCCTACATATATCACAATTATTTTAAAATATCAAACATCCTCATTTATTACTAATAAAATATATAATTATAATGAATGAGGAAATGTGTTTAACTTTTAACAGGAAACATGTGTCTGAGAACAGACCCGAATATTCTATATAAAGATCCGCTTACCATTAAGCACTTTTATTGCTATCAATGTTATGTCCAAACCCGAAAATTTCGTTGTAATGAATATCGTTGTGGTTATGGGTTAGCAGGCCGTGGGGTTTGGCTGTCAGTGAGTTGTTATTTTTAAATATTAGATGAATGATAGTGACTTTGCATGAGATAAATGTGTTCATGTTTTGCACTAAAAAAACTGCCTTGGTGGTCTAACCATATCGTTGATTTTCGTTTCTTACCTGATGTTGATATTGGCATGGTGCTCACTGAGGAGGAGCCTGTGACTGGAATTAATGAATGCATTAATAAATTAGTAAATTAATTAGACAAGCCTGCTTGACAGGTAATGAATCAGGCTGACAGTGACCTACTTACATGGATAGTTAGTTGGACGGTTTATGCAAGAGACTCCTTGCAGGAATGACTACTTACATAGTTTCATGGTTATATTTAGTTAGTTGATACGTCCGTCAATAGGTTCAATAGTTGGTTTGATTGATGAATGGATGGATGGACAGACAGACAGACAGACAGACAGATAGATAGATAGATAGATAGATAGATAGATAGATAGATAGATAGATAGATAGATAAATTAATTTGCTTTTGCAGAAGATATTGAAGATAGCAATCGTGAGGGAACAACGCAGGAAATCCAAAGGACACCAGACGTTGGGCCTTGCCACAAGCCTACTTAGCCTCACGGCCAGATGAGCTAAGAATACCGATCTAACTTGTCGACTTTTCTCTTTCGAAAATTGTTTATTTCTTGTTGTGCCTGTGGATACCATGTACCGATGCCATTTTTGCGGATTTCTCAGGAAATGTAAACAATCAGAGCATTATTTATTGTAGGTACACACCTGCCGTATATTCTCGATTATTAACCAAGTCAAACTGCAAAAAACAACGATCCTGACCTGTCGCATTATGCGCCAGCAGATTTGGGTCTGTGCAGTTCGTAGTACGACTTCTCTCATAAGCGAGTACAGACGTTATGCGGTAAGCGGGAGAGCTGTTTATTTTCTCGAAGTTCGATTTGTCAAATGTGGCCACCCTCAGGTAAGATGGGAGTATCTTCAGACAGTTTTAAGTTTATTGTAACACGAATGACTCTTCACAACTGGAATGTTGGAGGGACTCTTTCTGTTACTTTCCGAGCGGAAAATTTAATGCCACGGTTATAACAAACGGGATCAAAAAGGAGTATTGCCAGAAAGACTGCATTCTACACGAAGGAATGCAACTTGTAAATAGTTTTAACAGCATAGTCAATAATGTTAATAGTTTTGAATAATAATTCTCATTAGCGTAATAAAATGTGTCCTGTAGTTTAAGTTCCATTTATATGCGATGCCGTTTTTATATTCCTTTTCCTGCATTTTACTTACTTTCGCTTTTCACATGTTATTTTATCTGTATTGGCATCATTTATCCACAGAATTTATTCATGCATATAAATTGATTTTCATTACTTACCAGATGCTGGTTTTGGCGAAGTTATTACTGTGGAGGCTTCTGTGTCTGGAATTTATTAATTAATAATCGTGTTTGTATCTAATACAGGCCACTGGCACATGATACATATCCATACGTCATGTTATATATGCAAATAATCAGTTATTATATATTCTTTCTATTTTGGGTGAAATACAAATGTATATTACACAGTAATCACACAGTATAGATTAAAGAGAACCCTAACGCCGGCATGGAGCATAGAGATTTTTTTTGTGATATTGACCTAGTGTCTATGTAGCCGGAGTTGATGATAGTCTTTAAGGCTTTATAGTAAATAGTACTAAATTGGTCATCATATTTTTTGTAGTATCATTTCGTATAAAAGACCTAAATTGTTTTCTAAAGTTAGATTTTGTATATACAAAAATGGGTAACTAATGCCTTCGTAATTCTCCATATAGCAGAGCAGCAGTAATAAAATTGGATTTATGTTTGGTATTAACCTTACAAATTTGACACAATCTTTCTTCATAAAAAATATTTTCAAATCTTTCTGTGTTACCTTTGATTAGTAAGTTTCCCACTTTAAGGACAGAATCGATAAAATCACGATCTCCAATAATTCTAGATATCTTTGACAAGTAAATTCTATTCTCAATGACCATTAGCAACGCAGTCATTCCATTGACTTAATCTCATCCCGCAGCGTGTGCCTAAAAATATCTTTACATCTCTGACTAAACAATCTAAGAAATTATTTTCACTTTCTACGCGCTGAGTACACCAAACATCGCCAAATCATACGTAAGTAGAAGCATATTAGCCAAGCAATCACAGTCTTAACTGTAAATTGTAGTATTGTTTAGGATATCTGTCTTCTGGCATTTTTAGAATTCAAAGTCAACATTTTCAAAATACGTTGATATCTTATACTCTGCATACTAATTCTTTCTAATTCATTATATATGGATGCATTTGGAGTTGACTTAGATGTACCTAGAACGTATTTACAAAAATCACAAATGAACTTTTTCATTATCATTGGCTTCATAAAAACACCCTCAAACTTCAGCCCTATAATTAAGAAAGGGAGATATCTTCGAGTCAAACAGACGAAGCAAGCCAGTTACTGGTAATCTGCCAAATTTTGAAAGACTTTGCTTCAAAATATGCATAGCCTTCAGAGCGTGCAAAGACAGAGTTTTCTGGCACATATACCATGAATTGTTTTGGGTTGGTTTTTTTTTTTTTTTGTTTTTTTTAAGGAAACACGCTTCCTAGATACTTATAATATGATTCAATCTTTACCTGTGTAAGGCCATAGTACCACTTTTCGAAACTTCTGAAATAGACACTCTTCGAAGGGCAATCACTCTTGGTTTTTATCATATTTAATTTTAAGTTCCATATTAGACAATATGTATGCAGCCTATTATGCATATTTTGTAACAGGTGAACAGTGTCAACAAACACAATTAAATCGTCTCCATACAACAGTACAAATAGTTCTAATGTTTCTACCGAAACTCTCCCATTTCCTTCAGCAAAAAAGGGTTTCAGATCGTTCAAATGTAAAGACAAGCATAAAGACGATACAATACAACTTTGGCCGGGCAGGTAATCGCTCAGACTGACAATGACCTACTTACAAAGATAGTTATTAGACGGGTTATGCAAGAGACTCCTTGGTGGAATGACTACTTACTTAATGTCATGGTTATATGTAGTTAACTGATACATCCGTCAATATGTTCATTAATTGGTGTGGTGGATAGGTAGACAAACATACAGACAGACATACGCGAGTGGGTTGGTGTGAAATTATTGTACTGCACTATAACCATCAAGTATTAACTCCTATCTATCTACCTACCTACCTACCTATCTATCTATCTATCTATCTATCTATCTATCTATCTATATATATAGATAGATAGATAGATAGATAGATAGATAGATAGATAGATAGATAGATAGATAGATAGGTAGGTAGATAAATAGATAGATAGATAGGAGTTAATACTTGATGGTTATAGTGCAGTACAATAATTTCACACCAACCCACTCGCGTAGAGGTAGATAACAAAAAATACAAATCCAAAATATCTAGCGCATTTGTACAAACATCCGCTTGGATAGGGAGGGATACAACCACAATAAAATAAAAAAGTTGATATTCACCAACAGAATAAAACTTGGGGTTAATATACCGAAACTGATGCTCACTAGTACAGTCCTTATTATCGTACTATTGTGAACCTTAATATTGCAGTAAAAAGAAAATAAATAAATAAAAGAAAGGAATATCAGATAACAACATTGGGATTATTGCAGGGAGTTTGAATGGTAGAAAATCGATGTGCTATAAGAATTTTAGCGATTACGCACTTATTAGTGCATGTGGGAGAACCATTTGATACAGCTATGTCCACCAACACATTGGAAGCCAAACAAAATACGAACACGAAATGCATAATACATACAAACGGGATAGAAAAAAAATGACTGCAATAAAACGAGAGAAATACTATCCAGATGTTAAGCGATCGCCACATGCAGAGTAACCAGACAAAGAGAGCAAATGTACTAAAGTCTTACGATCTGTTTAGTTAAATGGCTTTACATGATAATTTGCACATATCAGTTTACATTCTCAACATAAATTTGGATAAATTGGAAATGTGTCACTTGCTATCATAGCAACATCCTACACAATGATATCTATCTATTTCTCTGTCTGTCTGTCTGTCTACCTATCCACCAAACCAATTAATGAACCTTCACAATGAAGACTTTAAATAAAACTTAATTATTTCATTTGTAAAATGGAGAAAAAGTACAACACATTACGGAATTTCTACAAGACATAAAATGTTGCACATATTACAAGGTATTTAACAGACACAAAAACAACAAGAACAACAAGACTTCGTGTATTTCACATAAGACACAATTTTGTCAGACAACAATCCTTGCCGAGTTAAGCAGTTTGGTGTAATATCCGACATAACAATTGGGACCGCTCCGGTGGCCTAAGTGGTTAGAGCGTCCGTCTCGGATTCGAGAGGTAGCGGGTTCGAACCCCGGCCGAGTCATACCAAAGACTTATGAAAATGGTACGAGGAGCTGCCTCGCTTGGCGCCCAACATTAAGAGTCCTAGTGTTAGGACTGGTAGGCTTGGTGTCAGGATAATGTGACTGGGTGGAGCATCATGCTGTTTGCTTCTTGTGTGTTTTTGTGGTGCTTTTATTATTTCCTTGTACATTTGACGACAAGTTGGATACATTCATTTTGAAGTTACTATTTATAGTATTGCACGACTCGAAGTTGCGCAACAGTTCGGACCGGGATTCAAATTTTTGTTGAAATCCTGATTTTAGTTTTTTACCGTTACTGTGCAAATTAAGACGGAGCGCGATATATAAATATATATATATATATATATATATATATATATATATATATATATATATATATATATATATATATATATATGCAGATTTCGCGTATATTAAATGTCAGAGACAATAAACATATTAAATATCATTTACCACGCACAGATTTAAGTTTCATTTAGCAAGATTAATAGATGGGAAGATAAAGGCAACCATCTAAAGTTGCTCTTGAGGAGGTACTTTAATTGGTTAGGCCTATTGTTATGTGTGTGTGTGTGTGTGTGTGTGTGTGTGTGATTTGCATTTTTAATTTAGCTTTAACAATTTTTCAGTAATATCGCTTTTATGTCTGCAGTGTGGCAGTTTATAGTGATGTCTAGCAATGGGGCATCATGCCGCAGACACGTAGCATGATGTCCCACCTACTCACATTATCCTGACACCAGGCCTACCAATCCTAACACTGACCTCTTAATGCTGAGCGCTAAGCGAGGCAGCTGTTAGTACCATTTCCTAATAATAAGTCTTTGGTATGACTCGGCCGGGGTTCGAACCCGCGACCTCCCGCATCCTAAGCGGACGATGTAACCACAAGGCCACCGGAGAGGTCTTAACATGTATTAGTAAAGCATACAAATGTAGATCACATTGACCTTATTTAGTTGCAAAGTTGTAGTACAAACAGAGATTTGTCCAATTATCAAACTGAATGATTCGATTATAGTGTAGCACTTAAGCAATAACGTTAAACACAAACACTTAGCTAAAAAAAGGTCAAGCATAAAAAATATTGCCATAGCGATCTATTTCTGAAATGAGGGAGTACTGGTTATCAATATGCATACCTTCACAAAGTTTGATGATTCTGTTTATGATAGTACTGTATATAGCATGCAATCCACGTATGTAGTCAAGAGCTAAACGCAAAATCCTACAAAAGCCAGTAAAATGTGAAATGGGTCATATAGATCTACTTTTGTGATGAGGGTGTATTAGTTCTTAAGATGCATCCCTTCATCCAGCTTCACGAGTCTAGGTAAAATGTGAAAGTGTAGGACATGGTAATCAAGTGTAATAATTCAGGCATAAACAGTTAAACAAAATTTAGCCAAAGTCAAGGAAGCACTAGTGTGATGGGTAAAATGTGAAGTGTATGTCACTGACATTTAGTTGCAAGGGTGTGTAATACAAAGAGATGCAATCAGTCATCTAGTGTGATAACAGAGCTTAATACATAAGTCAACCAGAATTATTGAAGCGTGAAGAATGGGTCAAGGTGAGGGTGCAGTTCCCATCACTCGTCCGCTCACCACGTTTCGCGATTCCTGATATGAATACTGTTTGCAAA
>JAECUM010072475.1:0-33641 GCA_016617855.1 Megalonaias nervosa | reverse complement strand
ACGGCCGCCTGTAATCCAGGATGTTTTCTAGGAGAGTGAACCCGATACTAGAAACAATTTGGCCATCCATGCAGAGAAATGACCAGGATGGCAGTCAACGTACCGCTTCCCAATGATGACCTGCTGGGATTCGCATAGCTGCTCTCCTAGGCCTTTGAGCCCAATTGCCATCTATTTATTTTCACTTGGTTTGGTAGGAGTTTTTTTACCTCTCTCTCCAACCCCCAATCTCCGCCTCCCGGCCACCCCAAATGACTGTGACTGGGCTACTATCGCGTTCCTGCTGCTTATTTCCAAGAGAAAAGAGAAAGACCAAAATCGGGTTGCCAGAGGACCAGGGCATGAGCAGAGATAATATTTACAAGTTACAATGGACAGAGACAACAGCTGTAAGCGCATGAAACGCGGGCAAATCGAGAAAACAACTCGCTATGCGGTAATGAAAAGGTGCCATTAGGGCATATCGTTACGTGCTACAACTGTACATTTGCATCTGGCAGTAATATTTAGATACGTGGAAACAGGTTTCATTAGCATGCTGCAAAGATTCCCCACCAATGCCATACGCGTTGCAACCTACGTTCTTATGTAAACCCCCTGCATTTATCCAGGCTGGAAGGAATCAATGCCTGCTGCTTAGAGGAGCCTTTTATTCAACGACTACGCTACCATCGAATGCGAGGTCCACGACTTCAGTGTCACGGAAATGTATAAATCTCTCTATTTATTAAATACATGTACTTGGGTTTTGTTTTTTGTGTACAACGATACCCGAGGGTGATTTTTGTATATTGTACAATATTTCGAAATAGTGAGTTCGGTTCATCCCTGCCGCACGTGCGAAGCGCTCTCGATGGGAAAAACCGATTTATATCTAGCACGGCTACATCGTCTGTATATAAATGCCTCACCGTAAAGTGATATCTTAACATTATGGAACGTCTTGTCAGTAAGCAGTCTACTTAGGGACTTGCACATCTTCAGCTGTAGAGGTATGTAATTTATTAATTTCTTTTGTATATTATTTCTTTTGTATATTGTAAGTTACAGCTATTGTACCACCACATTTATTTTTGTATGTTTTCACTGTAGCTTTGGCTTGCGTAGTATAACGGAAATATTTTCTATTCTTGTTTGTGACTTAGCAAGAGATTTAATTAGCATTATTATTATTATTATAAGTTGCATTTTATTAAGTAACGTTTAGTACCATAGGAATTTTATCGGACACGGGTTCACTTCTGAACCTGTTTATTGTTTTGTACTATTGTACCGATAATGTGATTTGTATAACTTACCGTACATAACGTCATTACGTTTTATCCTATATGCCGTGTCATGAGTAGTAGTAGTAGTAGTACACGGTGTTAGATGTATTTTCAGCTGACCAGAGTGATCCATGGTGATCGTAGTCGTCATGGTACCAGCTACAGAGCTAACCATAGAAATTAACCACAGCAGCCGTAGAGCTGAGTGAAGTGTTGCTAGTCGAATAGCAGGTGATTGAGCGTTGCTGACCGAATTGGTGGGCGCTCATTGATTGATTGACCAAGGAATTGAATGGTGGTCGGTGACTACCTATAATGATGCTTGCTTGATTGACCAGTGTGACTGGTAGCCAAGTATGATACTGACGGGAGTGTTTTGTGTTACTCCATGCATGTAATCGTTTAGCCGTGGGCTAATTTTGGGGTTTTGTTATACCCATTGTTTTGAGAGTGTAAAGATATTTTTGTATATCTGTCCAATCAATTCATAATTTTACTATTTAAGTAAAAAAAATCTCATTTTTCACTAGTTGAGTGAATACTTCATTTTTACTATTGAGTAAAACCGTTAATCTTTTCATCGTGTGGCGTTACTGTGAATTGTTCACCTTTGTCCTTGTACTGTGTCAGGTCATTTATTTGCATTTATATTTGTTGCATTTTTAGGTTTGTGCGGATTATGTTAATTTGTCTAACATTTGGATCTTATACACGCACGTATTAATCAATATTCTTTTCTCATTCAAGTCATACATCAATAAACATTGTATTTGTATCACCATCAAAAGTATTCTGTTGTAAATCCGAAATCCCAACTCGGTTATCTTGTTACAGTCAGCAACCTGACAAACTGCTGAAGCTGGGGAAGTGACAGGTTAAGAAGGAGACGCTCCTGCCCCTCAACAACACCGCCATCAATATACCCAAACCCGAGTACCGGGCCAGTAGGATTGACGTGCCAGACTCAACAGTCAACCAGTGTCAACGATCCGCAAGCGACGCATTGTATTTCATACCTCAACGGTGGCGAAGGCTCGAAAAGACCACACGCGCGATCGACATCTTTCGTAGCCGGAATCGGATGGTTCTCACCCCGACCCTTTCGCTCGCTAAAGAGACAATTGTCCTGGATGTCGACGCAAAAAAGAAAATTATTAGTTCTTTCAGTGGATCGGCCAAAAACAGTGGAACCCTGAGGGCATGGTTCAAAAGTTCATTCTGCGGGTCATCAATTGCTACAAAGTCTGCACAGTCCCCTGCCACATTTTCAAGACCTTTCTCGAGTGCTAGAGATACGGCGCTTGCAGGTCATCGGCTGTAATCAGGACAATCAACAACCTAAAGGAAGACGGGACTTAAATCTGAGAAGGTCTAGTGCGAATAGATGCGTATGGTCCTCCTCAGCCACCGCGAATGGAGCTCCTTTCTGGTGCAATGGGGAAATGTCGACACACTCGTGGCTGCCCGCATAGTGTTGTAGGATAGAGATAAGCAGTTCTCATTCCAGCGCCATAAATAGCAATTTCCAGAAACGATGGTTCAACTCCTATGCCACCCAAAGAAGAGCCGGCGTCAAAATATCCAAGTCACAATTATCGGGGCGAATGAACAGCAGGTGCTTGTGCTGAACGACGTCGAGGTTGTAATTATTGAACAAGTGATATGCACTGACTCAAGTACGCGCATTGCGCTCATGTGGATAACAGGCATTAAAATTAATGTAGATAAGGGCATCGCGCACTGTTTCATATGGGTATTATATTCGCATTCTCAAAATCAATTCAGGTTGCCATTCCTGTAAAAACTGCAGACTTCACCAAGCAGGTCATCAACACGCGCCCGTCCATACACATACATTCTCTCTTTCACTACCGGCCGTTAGCCACATCTTTGGGTTCAAATAAAAGAAAACGTGTTCATATCAGGTTATAGAGAAGTGTATCGAATCCGCCCACGTTCATTCCTATCTCACAGAACATGTCCGATTCGATAAAATGAAAATAACTGTACGAATTCTTGATGGGAGAAACAGTATTCTGCTTCTTTGGCGGTGGCGCTGAGATATCTGAGGGCCATCGCCACCGTTTGCCTCATAGGCTGAATTCCCCTAATTTCCGACATGTACTGAGATGCACGTTCATGGATCAGATAACATAGATAGCGCTTAATTTGTTAGGCCATAACGTACCTAATAAATTGACTACAATGCTCAGGTGGCTTGAACGGTGCTTGGCCATTTGAATATGTCCTATTTTGGCCTCACAAATATTTTAGCTGTCTGCATGTTTGTCATACAATTTAGCACAGAAAAGGCTTCAATATTTACCTTTGTTGTATTTCTTTTAGGAGTATAAACAACCAATGTTAAAACCTTATGGACCTAGTGGCTGTTTAAGGCAAAAAGGTTTATCAATCAATACTTTCTGGAATGCGGTGGACTGAAAGATTTACAAATAATACCTGAGTAACGTATAGATCAATATGATCATAGTAAAAAGCGCAACAAAGACAACAAAGACGGTCTCCACCTTAACAATGCAAATGCGAACCGTGAGCTTTGCATCCTCCTCAATGGGCAGCAAATAAAACACGACCCGACACCAACATACCTTGGTGTGACTCTGGACAGATCACTGACATTCTACAACAACCTGGCTGATGACGCTGTTAAATAGGTGAGCATTCACTGCACACGATAATAATAATAGTAGAAAGTGTGGCAGGGTGGCAGGGTACTGACTGGTATATGTCAACAATTGGCGTATTGAAAAATATATATTATCGCAGGCTTGCCTTAACTGGGATCCCCATCTGCAGACAAGTATTTCTTCACGCTGTTCTCTCTCTCTTTTAGCGTCTACTAGTTCTCTTAATGTTTATATGCTTGCATGGACTTGTACAAATCTCTCTATTTGTGGAAACACATCCTTTGCATCTAAAATCTTTTGTTCTGTTCTCATGAATCAGTTTTTGTATATTCGAGATTTCGGATTTCCTTCATTACCACTCTTTCAATGGATATTAATGTATTATCAACATTTTCTCTCCATATCCTGAAATCTTTCAAAATTTTATCCGCCAAAGTTTTACCTACTTGAGTTGCAACACTATGCCCAAGCCAACTAGCAGCCACGTGAGTTAATTTAGCAGGATCACGTAAATCTGTGGTATGGACATCGCTGTTAGTAAAGTCAGTATTTATTGTTTGACCTGATTAATCTTTCTATTCTGATTTTGCCCCAATATTCATACGCAAACATAAGTTACTATGACCTAGGAGAGTCCTCTCTGTCATCATTTAGTTATTTATCTGTGAAAAACATACGTTACGATGATATTATCAAAATATTTACTTTTCCAGCTTTATTTTTTACTCTGATATTCATTTTCTTTGTCGGGCCTCTTTTGTAATTGCCTGTAATTAAGATTTTGTGAAGCTGTATCAACAAGAAAACATTTCCGAGCGGAAGAGATATTTAGAAAACAAGAATACAGTCCACAATTTTCGGTATTATTGATCTTTTTGAGGAAACTAGATATAATTTTAGGTTTTAAAATTCCAAAGTGTATCCGATTTAGTAGATATCTGTATAGATCTGTGGCTATTGAACCTTAACAATGTTAGGTTGGTTTGGTGATATGCACCGTGTAATTGTTCCTTTGTGCAATTATAAGCTCACAATTGTGTAAATACTGTCATGTTTGTGGGTGGGGTGGTTCACTTCTAGCAGAAAGTCCCCCTTTGACTTTTGCAAAGTTAGATACACCATTGGAACTTAAAATCGGAATTGTTTAATTTGTTTCGTTGATATTGTATTATATATTGCTCATAGGAAATTGTGGTTACCAGCAACAAGCGTTTATTCTCTGGAATACAACCTTTAGCTACTATTTCTTTATCGAATGGATTGGCAAAGTAGATTTCGTTCTCAGGGAGACCGTAGATCGTAGATTGTAATTTACAATTTACGCAGAGAATTTTAGACAGCCAACAGTTGGTGTTTTGTTTGTTTGGGGGTTTTCTTGCTTGTTTTATTTATAATTTTGTTGTAAATTTGGTCAAGGTTGAACATGGTTCCAAAGCATTCCAAATCTCGTTTTCCTACAATTTTTTAATTGCCCATATAGTTTCTTTGAATTCCACTCTGTATAGACTCACTGCATTGTTTATGTTCTTTCTGATTGCGATTGTATTCCCTTACAACCGCTGTACTCATTGATGAGAAAGCAATTCTAACGGTTAATTGCATTATCACTGATCGCTTTGCTGATCGTGTCTTCTATGGTATTCAACTTACTAATGGCAGATACTACGTTTGTATTTATGTCTAATACACATATAGGGTTCATAACGTTTTACAAAATAAGTGTTATTCTTTCTTATTTTTTGCATCCTAAAATTAATACTTCTTTTAGTTGGCATTGTCCCGGAATGAGAGCCGTTGCTACTGAGCTAGAACGGTGGTGTACAATATAGCAATGGAGTGTTTGGTTCCTTTACACTTTGGATAACCAGTTTTACTAACACCGTAGAGAATGTGCTTTGTACATTGATCTGCCGATTTAGAATTCATTGATGTAAGTTTGATTTAAACATTATTTAACTTACTTTTCAAACTAGAAATGTAATGATGCAGAGCCAAAGCATAATTCAGCCGACGTTTTCTTACAGATAAAAATTGTGTTATTTCTTAGCCAGACATGTAAAGTATGCGTTATTAAGGTTTGATTTTCCTTTCTGTTTGCAGACTGCTAACAGTTTTAGCTAAGTGCTATGATGTAGCCATTTCTGAAATGTTTACTTGGAATTGGAATAAATAATTTTGAAATTTCTATCCAATATACATGCTTGTTAGTGAGCCTGTTGACATCGCATGCACCTTCCTTAAAACATGGCAACTGTGAGAGCTGAGTATAGTGCAGCACGCTGAATATAGTTACTAATATTACTGCACTCAACATTTGTCTGTAGGTAAATGTTACGCTGTTTATTATCGGGTGAAAGTCAAAGCATTGCATCGATTGGACGAAACAAAGCCGTTTTAAGCAAACAAACTGTTGTGCTGAATTTCGAAACGTTTCTCGTGTTTTCATTTAGAAATGTTGATTTTCTAAATCTCGAACATTCAACAACGTTGCTTTGAGACAAAACGGACAGGATACTAGAAGAGTTACATCACAACATATCAAATAATATATCTTCTTTGAAAGTCAGAGACTAGACAAAGTCCAACTTCATAAGGTTGTATAGTTTCTAACACATAGTGAACTTGCAAGATCTTGTAGAGGTTTTTGATTCTTTTAGTGCTCTGTTCTAAACGTAACGTAAATATCATGTCAATGTTTTCCAAGTTGTCTGCTAAGATCAACTCTTTTTTCATTGCTTTTGTTTGAAGTAACGTTGCTTGAATTTACATTTTTCCATTGTTCTGCTTCTACATATCAACTTGGAAATTGTGAAAGTTAAGTCAAGCTCAGTTTTTCAATTTTTCAATCATACAATAAATTGTAATAATACTTTGAAACTTACATGGGTAAATAAAGAGAATGGACCCAAATAAATGTGTTTACTGTCAAAAAGTTAAAGAAATAACTGGATTTAATCAGAAACAAAGTAAACGCGAACCTTGTCAAATTTATATAACACAAATTATAGTGAATAAAACAGAGGACATGTAAATAAATACAGAAAGAGTACACCAAATAAAGGTAACGCAAGTAGGAAAATTCAGCTTAACTCACAATACAAGAAGTATAATTAATTTTACAACACTTAAACAGGACTTCTAAGCAGATACAACTAGATCAGAGATCAGCAACCTACGGCACGCGCGCCACAAGGTGGCACGTCAAGAGGTTTTGTGTGGCACGCGAAGTGCAGCCAAAAATCTCGATTTTAAAAGTGTTACTCTCTTACTGGTGGCACGCGCTTGTTCATTTTGTAAATCCGGAAAAAAGTGGCACGCTATGTAAATTAGTTTGCCGACCCCTGAACTAGATAATATTATGTAATCCATTTACATTTTAAGGTGCAAATTTAAACAGGATGATAACGATTTTAAATTGCAGCCATTGTATTCACAAAGACTTCATATCTTTGTGGTTTATTTTATATTGTGTTCCATTTTCCTTAGGTATGCTACCTTGTTTCTGCTTTTCAATTTCTGTAGACTGTCCATCTTCGTCTTTACCATAGGAAAGGTGTTCCTTTAAGACAACATTCTAGATGGGAGTCTTTAAATATAAAGGAATCCTAAATATTTTTTCCGATATTTTTTCCGTTCTTTAACGATAGAATCATACTTTGGATAGTTGATGAAGCTCAATATTTACGATTGAAACAATACATTTTTTAATGTTCTACGCAAAAAGCATAGCTTTGTAGTTTTATATCATGGAGCTTAATTCGCATATCGTCCACAAAATCGGACTATGCCTTCATCGATGTTTGAAATCAACCAAATAACACTACGATTCTTTTGAGTTTTGTTGCTATAAAGATTTGAAACGTTTACCACATTTTTATCATCACCACAAAATGTACAAATGCTACAGTGACAGAAGACAGTTCACTATCAAGAGCAATCACAACTTAAAATGGCACATGTCACTCTTACAGATAATACCAAAAGCAGAATCTTTCACCAAACACACTATGCGAATAATTCCATATAAACATCCGTGTCATTGTTTAGGAATGGATCCCTAAAAGCACACAAACTAATACTAATTAACGTCAATATTGTTCAAAGTACCAAACAAATGACTTATAACTAATTCGTCCTGAAGTCAATACTGCACATGATTCATCCGAATTTGTTTTTAAAGAACTGCATTTATAGTCAGATATCAAGATAAAATAATTACAAATCTACCTCAGCGTACTACACGTATCTGTCTGAGTAATCGGTACGGCTTTTGTCTATTTTAAACCCGTTTGACATCTACGTCCGCAACCCAATCATTCACTAGCTACGGAGTCATAGCTGTTGCTTACCATTTTGCTTATTGCAAACTGGGAGAAAAAATGCGTGTGTCCGAGTAGGTAAGGATCTGTCACAGGTTCTTCGTTTGTAAATCGGACGCACTAAATTGTAAAATTAATGAGTCCAGGATGGGAAGAGAATTGTTAAAAGATAATTTTGACCTTTTATAATTCATCCGTGAGAGATTATGATATTTCAATCACGGCTTTTCTAACAGAAGATGCAGTTCAACTGACCTCGCACTGACCCACTTTTAGACAATCTCTAGCGCCATCCATACATAACTAGGTCTTCAACAGCCAAATTATATCATATAAGAGTAGGCTGTCATTTAAATACAAATTACACCAAAGAAATATCTACTTTTATACATAAAATAAGTGATGGAGGAAACTTTTAACTTCCTAGAGGACACTTTTTCCTTCCAGTTGTCATATCGAATAGTCTGATGTTAGTTTCTTTAAAACAAAAACAAAGATAATCGAAAACTAAATCACAACGCTATCCAAATCGCACCGCTGCCATCAGAAATCAGTCTTGTTCCACACAAGAGATCACTCTACCGAGCAAATCAAAGATCTGTGCGAATCTGGATTGAGGTCAATTGTTTTCCTTATTTCCAAGAACCACAAGACAAGAGTCTTTGTCAATTGAAAGGATTTTAAACGCGCAAATACAACAAATATTAAGTCTTTCTTTAATCACCTAATTACCACAGATCACGAAACTCTTAATTTCACACATGGTTCTCTCTTGCTGAGCCGACTGGTACTACTTGACGCCATGCAATACAACACACGACCCAAGCACCTAAAATAAAGACTGTTTTCTTTCTCAAATTAATAAATGCGTATATCTAAAGATATCTAGAGAGTTCCCTAAGTGAAGGAGTTAGGGAGGGTCATTTTACGACATTAATCCATGCCGTCATAACGTTTCGTCAATACTGTACATTATGACGTCTGCTTCTAAAAATTGGCTAATTGTCCGGGTTTTGAAATATCTTTCCAAAACAGATTCCACATAAACAATAAGTAATCACTAAGATCAAACAAAAGCTTTGAACTACAAATACGACATGCCCGATATCTATTACAATATCATCTCGTCATCAAGTTACAGGATCTTTATTGTCCTACCTGTGACAGTGACAGAGCGAGTGTGTGGTAAACTCTACATAAGGCACTAAATCTTACAAGAAGTAACTCTTGCCTTACCATCAACAGAATTCAATTGCACATCCATACACCCATACATACATGGTGAGACCGCTGGAACTCGACTTTACACCTTCACATCCATACACCCATACATACATGGTGAGACCGCTGGAAGTCGACTTTGCCCCTTCGCTTCCCGATGGTGATCATATTGACATTATGCCCAAATTATCTTGCATACACATTTTGATTCAATATAATATTTTTTCTGTCTTGTAAGAAATTTAAAATGTCGGCCAATGAGCAGGTTCTGAATCAGTTTGAACATTTGGCCCCGAATGCCAATGAAATTTATTGGTGGAATCGATTCAGTGACCCACTTGACAAGTATATACACATTATTACATCATACACATTATTACATTTCATATTAGTTTCTTTTTAAAATATAAAACTCGAAAGAAGGCTTGTTTGGCTATGGTAGGGGAGAGGGTGAATCTGCGGAATGTTCACTCAGGGTTAAAAAGATTTCTACCTAGAAGTGAAGATGGATCTTCAAGTTAACCACGTATGCAATATTTTATTTCGAAAATGGCAACTAAGCCCGTCCGTACTTCTTCCGGACATGATTTATACACTTAACGCTCTGACCTGGAAATGTACAGTAATAGGCACATGTTAAAAACTCCATTTCCAAAACAAAGTCGGTCTAGGTTGGAACAAACACCTTTGGTCAGCACAAAAAATACAAACCAAAAAAAATAAATAAATAAACCGCACAGCACTATTGATTACAGGTGAGACATCCTGCAAATGTTTTTAAGAAATTGGCGTAGTACATAATTTAACGATTTTGCAGCAAGTAAGTTTTACTTATTTTGAAGGTTTTCATTGAAAAAAGAACCCTAGCCACTTATGATTGTGTTTAAAGTTGCGTACAGGTGTGTTCTTTGCTTTTCCCTGTTTGATAAAGGTTATCTCTGTGGCCGCTCTTCGCTCCCTGTCACGCCATATGCGACCTAATGCAGCTGATTATGTAATATGGGTTAAGTGCCTCGCAATCCTAGTGCATTGGCCTATCAGCTACTCAGTATAATCCGTAAAGTAAAGTAGGGTTCTTGTTCGTAATGAATAAATCATTCTGCCATGATTTCAACTTTACGTTGTCGTTGATAAATTTGTAGCCCAATAACAATATAAACAGTATTTCTGTTTTTAAATAAAGAGACATGAGCTTTTATTATCATTGCAGTTTTGTGGAGGGTATATTGACACCTTCTGTCTGTACGTACGTACGTCTATTAAAATATTATCTGCTAAACCGCTGGATAGGAATTCACGAGTCTTTGTAGTTATATTACCATCCACAACAGGGTGTAATTCTTGGTTCATACTACTCGTGTCTCTGTGAAAGGGCAAAGGTCAAATATTCAGAAGTTTATACGCAGTCATTACCGAAAGATGCATCACGTATGTGACGGATTTTGCATTATGACTCCCTGGGTACAGTCTGGGGGTTGGGTAGGTAACTAAACTACACACATACTGTGCGTAGTTATTTTTGCAAACATATCGAAAATGTTGCCTAAAATGTTACATATAAATACGTTTGTATTTCCATTTTGTTGACAAGACATTTCTTATTTATGATCGTATCTAAGCGCTATGCCCAACATATATTTTGTACATATCCCCAATTATGTATCCTACCATCGGACCAGCCTGGTCAGCAATCGTGATTTTCCTTTGGCAAGGCAATTACTCCAAACTACTTGTGTTGCTGTGCCGTAAATCACCACACCAAAAAAACCGCCAGGTTATGTTGATTCTTAATTTGTCATTTCTTATCTGTGTTCAAAATAAGCTTGATATCACCATTTCTGGAATTATTCTTTCTTCGTTTGTGAACTCTCAAGTGATTGTTGAAACAGATGTCCGAACCGTGATTACCACTGTTAGATTGCCCTTTCGTTTTTTAACATTTTACTGACTAAACATTGCTTGTTAGCATGTCCATGTTTCCAGCATTTTCAGTATTCTTGTGCAGTAATCAAACTAAGTTTGGATTTCCAATCAAAGTATAATCACGAAAATTTCACCATGATCAGGAATAAAACTGATTCAAGCACTGAAGCATGAAAAGGACCAATTAACCTGCTTCACAGTAAAGAGTGTGAAGGAGAAAAAGCAGTTCTAGCGCGAAAATTGACTACAAGCAGGTTATCAAATACAAGATATGAATACAGACTGACAGACTGATTACTGGATTGATACAGAGGTATGAAGATAACTACAAAATCAGAAATCTTGCTTTTGCAAAATAAGACATAATGGTGATATTGGCGACTTTCTACCATTAATAATATCATATTCATATGCATATAATAAAATTGTTTTGATCAGAAAAAGTTGTACAGTTAATACCAGAATTTCGTTCCTATTTTTGTAATGCATGATAGTCTAATAACGCAATGCGAGTCAAGTGGAGGAGTCTCTTGTTCTTTAATGTCCTATCATATTGTAAAACCTATGTTTAATAAAAATAAACGCTTATTATCATACAGGAGGAACTAAATTGTATTAAGTCTCCTTGCATGACCACGAAGCCCATATTTTAGGCTGTTCTGGTAAATTTGGACCATGAAGTCCTTACTTAAGGCTGTCCTTATAAAAATTGACCATGGAGCCCTTATTTAGACCGTCCTGGTAAATATGGAACATGAAGCCCTTATATTAGGATGCCCTGGTAAATATAGAGCAGTTATAACCTTAGATCATCCCCTGTAGCCCCAGACTCAAAAAATAACATGGTGGTGTCAAAAGCCCATTATGTCTGTGCTTTATCTAAATACGAAAACAGTGCCGGTTGTTTGAACAGGCGCTAACCCAGGGTATGGTACACAGAGCAAACACGTCGATCCATCGAAATGCAGGCATGTGTCAGCCAAAAATGCGACGATTATCTCCGAGAGCTTACAAATGACCTCAAGTACCCGTCTGCATTCTATGGTTGAAAAGCCATTCTAATTTGGTCGATACTAGAGTAAATAGCAACCTACAGACATCAATCAAGAACAGAGGGATATCCAGTTTGCAAATAATGAACTTGAATGGTAATCTGAACTCCACATCACACATGTTATTGATTTCGACATCACCGAGATGAGACATTATTGGTGACACTGTAACATCACCATCATCGACTATCTTTCTTAAAACAAACGGAACTAGGAAATAGGGTATCTTCTTTGTTGTTTACCTTCTCTCATCTTTAGTTCATTTCCCTGTCTGAAAAGTGCGAATTTTTCTCCTGTTATGTTCTAATGTCCTAAGGCATCATTTGTTGAACAGTATGGATACATGTATTCCAAAAGCTGTCGAGGTGGGAACCTTTGTGTATAGTTGGGAACATTTGTGTGTGGGCTTCCGCACAATGGGCAGGAGTGGGGGATGGGGGCATTTTCCCCTCCACCCACCACCACCCCGGATTTCACCTCTAAACCTATTTTGGGCTACATCCGTGTGTGGGTGTGTGTGTGTGTGTGTGTGTGTGTGTGTGTGTGTGTGTGTGTGTGTGTGTGTGTGTGTGTGTGTGTGTGTGTGTGTGTGTGTGTGTGAAATTGCTTATTAAAATGTATTCAATAATGAGATTAAAAATAGGCACGCATCTGTTCAACAATGCTCACACTTTCAGAAATGTAGCACTCCTCATTCGGATCATTCTTCTTCCTTGATTTCTCAGTGGTTCAAAAGAGTGAAAAAGGTGGATCAGGACTAACCCAGATGAGAGATGTCTTAAAACACGTAGACTGATATTTTCAGCTTTTGCATTTACATTTTTGTCTTTTTTGATAACTCATTTGGAAGCAAACTTCTAGGCAAAGATGCTATACAGACCTACCCTGATATTTTTTCATATGTAAAATCCCTTGTATTGGTCCAAAACTTGGTTACAACACATATCACCCGTTTACCTTGTTCAATATTTCTCTATGCCCAGGCTATAATTTCCTGGGATGTTAAATGCAAGAAACTATTTCATTGGTCCACTATAAATAAATGTTTTTACGCAATTACAATGGTGTATTAGCAAAACGTCGTCATGATGTAACTGTTACATTCTGTAATCTGCTACTATTCTATGCTTTAAAGACCCCACAAAACAACAACAACAAAACAATAAAATAAAAAAAAATAAAAATACTAACAGAAACAAAATCAAATGAGATACAGATGATAAATTATCAACTTTCTAGTCTAACTTCAAGAACTTTATGAAATCAGGTTATTACAAACTGGCTTCAGATATTGTAATGCAACTAATTAAATGCTATAGGTAATTACAGTCATAAAAAGCATAATATCGGTTTTCGTGCAAGAAGCGTAATTGGTCTTTTAAAAGTTCTTCTTTTAAAGTAGAATTTATGTAAATTGTGTTATTCCGATGGTAAAACTTACATTTTAGGTTTAAAGCCATCGCAGATTCTTATTGTTCATTAAATTTATCGTCTTTCCACCATTTTTACGGCAACCACGGACATTCGGCTAAACTAACGTATTCTTATATCAAGTGCACGTATCCTTGACTTATGATACAGTTTGTTATTAAGAAGTCAATCCCTCATTTATGTCATTTTCTCATAAAGTAACATGTTTGGCTCCTTGTCCTTTGTTTTGAAAGATATAGAGCGTCCAAAAAAGAGGTAGGCAGAAACACAAAAGTATACAGACAGATGGATGCATACATGAAAATATTAAGTGATGGAGAAATGGATCGATGGAGGTGATACAAGCAACATCTTGTATTCGACTGATTTTAACTTTGTGCAGGAGGTCGCGGGTTCGAACCCCGGCCGAGTCATACCAAAGATTTCTAAACGTGATACTAGCAGTTGCCTCGCTAGACTCTCAGAATAAGGAAGTTAGTGTTAGGACTGGTCGGCCTGGTGTCAGGATAATGTGACCGGGTGGAACATGATGCTACATGTCTGCGACATGATGCGCCAGTGCTAGACATCACTATAAACTGCCACACTGCAGACATCGTAGCGATATGACTAAAATTGTTAAAGGTACGTTACAAATCTAAATCACACACACACACACACACACACACACGAGCGCGCGTTTCTTAATGGCTCCGTCATAAAGGTAAGGAGGTGTAGGTCGATTTGCAACAGTCATTCACTGGTAGGTATCATTTTATCTGTAAACCAGGCTGGATTAATATGATCCGTCGCCAAGAGCGTATTCCATACCGCTTCACCTGCCTTTTTTGGAGGCTCGACCCAGTCAAGTCCCGACTAGCTAATCGAAACTGTCGTCTGCACCAAATGTCAAACATAGCGACCTTAAATGCACAAATGCAATGACTGGGGCCCGCTGGTTTTGACTTATCAACTGCAAACAAACCACGGAATGGGATTTAGTCATAACATGCTTACACGTATATCTCATAAGTTCTCCATGGCGTGATATGGGGGCTATTGATGGGTGGGTTTTAAACCTTGTAATGTGCTTATTTTACAATATAAATTTGATTGTGATTTTCCTTTGTGCTACTACAGTGCTGTATCAAATGATTTCCCTCCATTATTGTGTCTCTTTGCCTAAATTCGACCTGCTTTCTGCAATAACGATTTTTCTGACACATTGTTTTTCTTCTCTTAGTTTCCATCATTCTTTTGGTTTCCATCATTCCCTTGGTTTCCATCATTCTTTTGGTTCACCTTATGCAACAGGTGTTTGTACTGATGATATGGAAAGCTCCCCAGAAAATATATTTGTAAAAAACTTGTATATTTGTCTAAAATTAAGAGCTTCCTTTTCATATTACATATAGTTTTAGTATCTTTCCAATCTTGGGGTGAGCACCCTCCTCTGAGAGGTCCTACTAGTGCGTTTCGCCATCTCAAAAAGCTGAATAAAACTATTATCGGGATAATTGCCTAATAATCGTACAGAATGACTCTCGCCTCAGCGTGGACAGCTTGTTCTTCCGCTCATCAAGAGTGTGTAAAATATGTTTTTCTTATCCACATTTTTACGTCCTCAATTTCGAACAAGTATTTAAAAAGCTGAGTGTCTTGTTAGCAATTGGCATTTATAATTACAGCAGCAAATCAATTCTCAACATAATGAGCAAATGCGAAGGACTGAACGGAGTTGGAAATTAAAGATTGTTTGTTTGATGTTTCACGGCACAACAACACGTTAAAGTTATATAGTGTCAAGGCAATTGGATAATATGCCTCATGGAAATTAAAAATTAATTATGTAAATTAAATTCGTACTTGGAAAGTGTGTAAGTTGACCTTAATATATACAAAAACTGGTAAAGCCTTGTGTATGTATGTATGCATGTATGTGTATATATACCTACATATATATATATATATATATATATATATATATATATATATATATATATATATATATATATATATATATATATATATATATATATATATATATATATATATATATATATATATATATATATATATATATATATATATATATATATACGGATTTAAATGGTCTTGATATCCACACTTGCATTTGTAAGGTAAACTGTTTTCAGAGGTATTTTATAAAATGCTAATGCGCTTAAATGTGCATTTGGTATTGTCCAGTTATATATCTTTGGAATTCCTTTCCTTCATTACATTCGTATTTATAAGAATTATGAATTACTGTGACTGACACTATTCCACCAAAATGGCGATACAAATTTTTTGCTTAAAGTCGTTAAAATATAATCCGCATTATTACAAAGCAGCTTTTCTTCAGACTGTGAAGGAGTGCAGTGGGGTGGGGGATTGTTTTAACTTCTTTGCTTAGTGTCTGCACATTGAGAAGCTGTATAAAGTATTAGTAATACTCATTTGTATACGGTGTAAGTGACTGTTTGCAGTATCAGTGACACTCGGTTATGTACAGAGTCGGTGACACACAGATGTATACAGTATATGCAGTACTAAGTTGTATACAGTATCAATGATTCTCAGTTATATAAAAGTGTCAGTAATACTAAGCTATATCCAATATCAGTGATACTAAGTTGCATTCAGTATCAGTGACACTAAGCTGTATACAGTATCAGTGATACTGAGTTATATACAGCATCAGTGATACAAAGTTGTACACAGTATCAGTGATACTAAGTTGCACACAGTATCAGTGATATTAAGCTATATACAGCATCAGTGATACTAAGTTGCATTCAGTATCAGTGACACTAAGTTGTATACAGTATCAGTGATACTAAGTTGTATATAGTATCAGTGATACTAAGTTGTATACAGTATAAATGATACTCAGTTAAATATTTAGTAAACTCATTATACTTTACCCTCACTACGAGATTATATAATGACCATGCTGGAAATGAATATTTTTTCCATGCATATTGGCAATGTATATTTGTATTTAATAATTTCCTATGGTTCGCTATATTTCTTCTTTGCACTAAACTAACATTATCCACATCGATTTTGCTTTTGACAGTACCCAGTTTATTTACTAAATTTTACATTTTCATGGAAGAATTTCGAGTTGAAAGGAAGTACATTTTATCTGTCCCACAGAACTTTACTAAAAGGTTTCATTCAAGAACTGAGTATTATAGAGCCCCATAGTTGTTAAATAGTAAAAAAGGTCACCATGACATACTGTAAGTTTGTTGCAACTAATGACCATCATTATCCTATAGTTACATCAATTATTACTGTAAATGACGAACAGTTGCGAGTGCCAGTCTCGCGACCTTTGCAAATATGTTCAACATTTCACCAGGACATCCACACTATTTGTCCTCATATCCTGACGTTTTTTTTTTTTTTTTTTTTTTTTTTTTTTTTTTTTTTTTTTTTTTTTTTCGTTTATTCTCCACAAACATTAGGAATAATAGTCTTGTATTTTTGGATATGAGCACGTTAATGGCGGCTGTGTTGTGGCAAGCTGAGTTTCATGCGACAGTAGGTAAATAGAATATTTGCGACAATTAACGAGCATCAACGTCCTTGAATACTTAAATAGAAGAGTGTTATTCCCTATCCAACATAATTCAGAAAATGTGGTGGAAGAATTCTGGAAAATGTAATTCTGTGCCTGTCCAGGTCACCACATCGCATGCAGTGCTATCACGTCACAGTAATGCAAATCTCTTCGAGATTTTATTACAGCTTTATATGCCGCAAATTTTAACTTTTAATCAATCACCTTGTGACATGTGTAGATGTATTAATAGTTGTTTAGAGGAAAAGCGAGAGCCAAAGAAAATCCACGTGCCGCTCTGCCGATGGTATATGATCTCTCTTCCTATCAAAAGTTTGCCTTATTTTAATTTTTTTAAAAAGATCGTTCATTATTTGCACACAAAGTTAGTTTGGTGTTCTATAATCGCTACTTTCACCGTTTGTTTCTAGTCTAGCTAATTTTAATAAAATGTTTAGTGTTTTTCTAATTGTATACATTGTAGTTGAACGCGATTGCTTGTTTCTGTAATTTTTCTTGTCTTTTTCATTTCCAGAGCAATACATTTTTTAAAACTCATTTGTGATCTAAATTTGGCTATTGCCATTCTTGTTTAATTGTTTATATTTTTCCTCACTTTGTCTTAATGCCTCTCTTTTATACAAATTGGGTTTTCTTTCTTCATGGAACTGTAAGAAATACTTCCATTTGTTTATTTTTTGTTTATTTTTTGACTTTCTAGCTATATTAAAATATAATTTATTTCAATGTCTTAATGTGATTATTATCTTTAATTTTGAAAATCGTTGGATACTGAAACAATAATGAACAACATTTCGACAAGATTTCTTACAGTATCTAAAACAAAATACTCCCCTCGTCCTTCGTCATACCTGAATTGGTAAGATGTTGGAAGGTCACATTTGAAATGGACTGAGTTGGAATCTTACTATGAGATCAACTCAAGCAGCCACAACGATGTATTCTTGGGAAAGGCAATTTATTCCAGTTGCATTGGTACTAAATAATCAACGTATGTTGATGTATCGTAAAACACCAAACCAAATAAATTAAATTGAAATATTTAGTTCCATCCACTTGCAGCTATGTCTTTTTCTTTGAAAAGCATCTCTGATGAAATTAAAAGTTTCTTTTTCGTTTTTTTCTGAAAATGAATTTTAAGTCATATTTATTATATCATGATTGTCAATAAAAATCTCCATCCAGATCCAATTACAAAAGGTAAAATTCAAATCCCTGGAATGAAGGAAATAGATTATTAAAAAAAAAAAGATAAAAAAACGAAACAATGAGAACAGTCAGAAAAAGATTTTACCAATTACTAAAGTAAGACAAAGGTGCGTTGATAAAAGAAAAGAAAAAATCTTTCAAAAGCATCTGATGTCTTAAATCCAATTTGAATCCACGCACCTCCACCACCATTCCTGATATTTAAATATATTGCATTGTGAAATTGTCCTTATTATAATATTTGCTTAGTCTAAGAGATCTTAAATAATAAAATACTAAACATTAGGATAGCTGTCAATGTGAAGAAGACAAAATTAGCATTCTAATTGATTTTCAATACCGCTGTCCCACGCAGTGCTAAGTACCTGCATGTCATTCCAGGATTGTTTGTTTGGTTCTGTTTAAAAGTCATTCCAGTGCATACAACGTTCATGTTCCAAATTTTGCAAACAAGCATCTAATTAAGTCACAGTACTGTGTTAATGCCTTCTAGTAAGGAATCATTCAACATCATTATGACAATGCATCAGTTTTATTACACTGCGAGACTTCTCTAAACAGGACACGTTGGGACTAAACCGAACACTCTTGGGACTAAACCGCACACTGCTGTGACCAAACAGGACACAGTTGAGACCAAACCGGATACTGCTGGATTAAAAACAAATTCTTACCATTTTATACTAGTGTGCATAACATGGCTACATCAATTAGTATTTGAACGGCCGTATTTGGATCAAACTATTGGGCCTTTCCACATAGACAGACAGCGGTAACGGTTTATTTAGGATGTTCTCGGTTTTTGGAGTTTTACAGCATATCTAGCAGAGTGAAGTGGGCACACGATTGTGTCAAATCAAGGCTGTAGCCTTGCTTCTATAATGTCCATGATCAGCTACATGACCTGTGAATATTGGCCTGCTGGTGTTTTGTTATGGAGTTTTCATGTTTTTAATTAGTTCAAACATCATTAGTAAAGCACACCAAAAATTGTATTAAATGTTTTGCTTTCGTAACCAGTCTGTCTGATCTTTCAGACTCATGATCGCAAGTATACGCATGACCACCAAGTTTTCAAGTATATTCAATTGAATTCATTTCAATATTTTTCACCTTTTCATACGTATGCCTCTATATGGATGTTTATTTATGTGATATAATCAAACACATTCCATCCAGTAGGTCAACTACATATAGAACATACAAATGTGATATAATCAAATACATTCCATCTAGTAGGTCAACTGGATCAAGAACATACAAATGTGCTGCTCATCTTTCATTAGTTTAGTTTAATTTATGCAGAATGTTCGGTATTCCGATTCATACTTTTATAATAGTGACAATAGTATCAATACAACTTATCTTGGGTAGGACTTCTACAATAAAAGTTCTCTAGAAAACATCTCGTATTTCTTAGTGACATTCTGTGTCTCCATCTGAAATGTATGAATTACCACCAGTTCATTACTTTTTTAAAACCTTCTCATTTAAATCTCAAGTATTGTGCTGTTTTTTTATTCTATTTGAATTAGTCGTCACTGACATCAAATCACAAAAATGCATCAATTATTTAAGTAGTTTATGAGGGTGGGAGTTCAAGCACACAAAAGTATTTTTTATTTTTTATTTTTAATAATACACATATTTATCGTATTTAACTGATACTTTCTATGCTTTTTCAAAGTATAAGGTAAGCGTAACAAAAACTTCCGCCTTCATGAATACATGAATGAAAAGCAGTCCTGAACAAAAACGTCAAAATATCTGCGATCTTTTGAAAATTTGTACAGTCAGACATAAAGATAAACCGGTGCACGTTTATCACCTATTTAATGTGCTATATCGTCCCTAATTTTTTCTGTCGTTTTTGTTTTGTTATTATTTTTAATGATTCGTTTGTTGCTGAACAATGTTCAGGTCTTATGTTTGATAATTTATAGGTGTTGTCTGTTAGATGTGTTAACGATTTACCCAAATTATTTAGAAGTATTGCCTTTGAGTGTGCCAAAGAGTTACCCAAAACTTCAAAAACAATTTTTAAAAAACATAACACGTACACTAATGTAATTAAATAGTCGGAAAATGAAAGGAAATATACATATAATTATACCTCAATTAATAAATCATATATAATACCAACATATAGCTTTCAAAAAGCTATATAGATTGACTATAGTAATTTGGATGCAATTGCGTCTTGTGGGTGCCATTATAGATACAACACACATTATCAAAACTGTGAGAGAATTAAATTCATACATAGGTATATTGAACCATATAATGGAATACATCATGGACTTTTTGCAATGTGTCAAGCATTATAAATATTGTAGCAAATCATACAGAGACAAAACAATTAATCATACAATGATGAGAATCGTTGTCTAGAGACACCAGTTATTAAACCGTGTATGATCAAACAGTTTATACGTATGTATGATTAAGTGTCTGGTAGAAGCAAATTTAAAATTCCCTCAGTACTGCTTTGAGATGGCGGAACCATCAAGCAATGTAGTAGTTTTCAAACACCATACTGTAACTAAGAATTAAAAATCTCTCTAACGTTGCTCGGTGAATCAGTCGAATTTTAATGGATAAACGTTTGTATGTATATAATGATAGTTCGAGTTTTATTTAGTTGCATGCTGTATCATCAAACGTTTGTATGTATATAATGATAGTTCGAGTTTTATTTAGTTGCATGCTGTATCATCAAACGTTTGTATGTATATAATGATAGTTCGAGTTTTATTTAGTTGCATGCTGTATCATCAAACGTTGACCTCAAAACTGTTCACCTTGAGGTCACGCCGTGACAACTCGCCACTGGCGACGAAGGCACAAGCTGCGACATTTTGCTTTATAAGCCGTTGTGCAGAATATACCACGTGCATTTGACACAAATTTTTTATGTTTCTGAGGTTTTGTCCCCCATGTCTATATGCATGTAAATAGTAATGATAATTAACAAACAGCGTTTTAATTTGGAAGCGATCCAAAATAGAAACCTAAAAATTCATTTCCAATATGTTTATTGCGTTCCCGATTTGATCCATGTTCTATTCTAGTTTCATATAGTCTATCTCTTCAGACACAGTCTGTTTAAACTGTTGTCTACAACTTGATTATCAAAGAGCCCATTTTTGTGTTTAATGTCTAAGTCCTTCTGAAGTAAACTGGAGACCTCAGCTGTCGTAATTTATTATCTTTCCTTAGCAACATTTATCAACGTTAGTAGAGTATATTTTTCTTTCTGTCTGTGATATTGCAGGCATTGCTTTTTTGTGAGTTACGTTCATTTATCTCGTTGTAATTTTTGTTTTTAGCACGTTATGAAATTTCCCATGTGTTTCTTGACGAATCATGGCAATAAGGACACTATTTGGCTGTGACGGCAATAATGACACTGTTTTGGCATTACATAAAATGAGGGCGCTGTTTAGGCATTACATTAATTGGGTCACTGTTTAGACTTGACGGCAACAAGGGCACTGTTTAGGCATTACATCAATAGGGTCATTGTTCAGACATAAAAGCAAAAAGGTCACTGTTTAGGCATTACATCAATAAGGTCGCTCTTTAGATATGACGGCAATAAGGGCACTGTTTAGGCATGCCGGAAATAAGCTAACTGTTTAGGCATGACAGCAATAAGTCTCTGTTTAGGCATGACGGTAATAGGGCAATGTTTATACATGCTACCTATTTAATGAAAACCTTCTAAAAGTAACTTAGGTAGACACTAAAATCAATAATAGGTACTGAAAGGCACTATCATGCACGTCTAGACAGTGCTAATGTTAGGTAGACACTTTAGTTACGATATTGCTTAGAAAGGTTGATAATATTTTACAAAAGAAATGACTGTTGACAGAAATATAGTTATTGTCGATTATTACCAGTACTTACGTGAAAGATCAAATTAACTTCTAAAAAGTGCAACGAACATAAGCTTTCAGTCGACAGTGAGAAAAGGAATGATAGGTGGGTCAGGATTCAAAAATATGCAAATAAACCTAATGTTGAATAACATAGGAAACACGGGATGCACAAAAAGAAAACCGTTTATTCAAAATGTGAAACAAAGCTAAAAACTCATAAATGAGACACTATAATAAATCTAAAATCCACACAAACTTAATATCTGAAACATTTAACAAAACTTTTCATGAATACTGCAGGTTTTATTGAATTGTAAATGCAAACATAATAAAATAATGTTAGCTAAATAAATAAACGGATTTAAACCTTATGGTCTGTACGTTATCTCACACAAGCGAAATTGTCGAATGGACGCTTGGTGCGATGGTCGCTGTTCTTACAGCAATACCAGATGCAGATCAGATTCGTGAAAGGAACCGAGAACGTAGGTGCCGATTTCATGAGCAGAAGCGCTGAAACGGCGTAGATCGCGCAGTACATAACCGTATGTTATGTGTATATTCGTGTCCGTAGTCAGCGTGTAGCGTCGTTATGAGTTTGTTTCTTTTATTGCGTGTAGTAACTGACATTGGCATTTGGAGCAATTTTGGGGAAATAAAATCCCGATTTTATTCTCAAGCGTGGGTGTGTGTGTGTGTGTGTGTGTGGGGGGGGTGTCACCTTTGCTAAGCCCCAGCTATAAAGTCATGTATAACCTATAATCTACCTGTCTTGGGAATATTACCGCGGCCATGTGTTTGTTGTCTAAAGATTTCCGCGGACTAGTGTTAAACTCTCACGCAAGGTTACGTGACCCGCCGTAGACCGGAATCTTGAAACGGCAAAGGCGATAGAGCGCACCATCTAAACGAAGGCTTGCAGTTGTCACACCTGTGTGTTAAAGATTAGTCCAAAGATCAAAAGGAAGTCCACGTAGTGAACGGGGCGTAATCTTATCCGTCCTCACGTTGACAGACAGCGAGAGGGACATTGTCCGCTAAGTTTGATTGGATCGGTTCACATCAATATCCAATCGGACTTGAGATAGAGGGTGTGATTACAATTCCGATCCAAATGATACTTCAGACGCGTAAGAGAAAATTTAGTATTCGCCTAGAGGGATGGAAATCAATAGGGTTACTCCGAGAAAGAAGCCACTCACAATTTGGCGACAAAACTTAGAGGTAGATTGTAAGGAAAGAGAAAGCTTCGAAAAGGAAGCTTTATGGGGACACAGAACTTCGGATTCCATTGAGTCCCGAGTCTTCAACAGTTGGAGACGGAATTGAGGCTGTAGCCGAGACAGTCAAAGTCGACAGAAGAGTAGTCGTGGTAGAGAAAGTGGAGGAGGAGAAGGACTCTAGAGAAAGTCGAGGAGGAGAAGGAATTTGGAGAAAAGTCGAGGAGGGAGAGGAGAAGGAATTGGGAGAAATAGGAGAGAGAAGGATACACCAGATGAGTAAAAATACAAGGACAGGTGGAAATCGATCTCACACTGATAATCAAGCGATGCAATAGGCCTGTTAAAGGGTCAGGCGGAAGGAGTGAAATTGGAAATTTGAGTGGTTTGATTATTGAATTGTTATTAAATTGTTATTCATTGAATTTCAACCTTTTATGTATATTTAACCATCTAACCGTCGGCATAGCTGACTGGGGTCTCGGAGCTTTATATCTCTTTCACTAAATTTAACTTCCAACAAAATAGATCCTAGGTGGGACTTCTATACTAATTTAAATAAAACATTGGGAGTACCCCACTCCAACCATAACAATCCCTACAATCATGAAGAAACAAAAGTGTACAAAGAATAAAAAAGAAACCTGATCAGGCAGAATTTAAAATTGAATCAGTAGAAAGATTCTTTATTTATTCAGGGTCAAACTTAAATCTCCTCAAGTTTTATCAGCATGAGCTGTATCAAAATAAAATAGTTCAGATTTATCAGCTTGTAGTAAAACATTTTTATTCATTTGTGAACACATTATCTTACAGTTATTCCCAAAGTCACTTTACAGACAACTCAAATTTCAAAACAATAAATAAATAGTTTCTCAAGAAATAATGTGAACGTTTACTAAGAGAGAGAAAAGAACCGGAGTATACGGAAGACCTTGTAAGAATACAGGTGCACCAATGTCACGAGAGAGTTGTCAATAGCATCCCCATTTAGATGTCCCCAAAATGTAAAATAAAAACAAACAAAAAATTCTGCAGTTATTATGCAAAGGACTTGCCTTGCCAGAAAAATTGTACAACTAGTAACCGATAGAGGAAAACAATCAAAATAAAAAGGGATAGAAGACAAGCTGCGAATACCAATGAAACAGCAGGTAGAGGTCCAGTGAACATACAATACAATGTCGACATTGGGTTAACTACTGCCATTTTAAGAATAAAACAATTAATGTTTTTATTTTAGATGCAAATTAGCTGAAATGGAGTTTATATAATGGCTAAAAGACTGCTACATCTAAAGTAAATGAGTGAGATCGTAAACTATTTCCTTGATGCTGATCTGACACAAATCTTTGAAGACAACTCAAGAAAAGAATCTGCTGAATACATATTATCTAAATATTTTAAAGCATATACATGTACATTGACGGTTTAGAAAGCTTCATTCCACAAACATGCATGTAATGTCTTCGGTAAAAACTTAGATAAACTAAATGATTGAAGTAGAAACTATCGAAGACCATTTAGAGTTGAATAGACAGCAAAATATATCATCAGATCATTTAGTCACAATGGTGTTGAAAAGGCAAATGAAATCATTTAAAACACTAACACAATCAAAAGAACTAACTAGTGAGAGACGGCATCAGACAGATGTGAGACATTATAAATACGCTTAAACTGATCACCATTAAATGTGGATGGTTATCATTGTCTTTCCCTTTCTAAATTTTTCATAAAGGTCATTCATGTCGCGATCGTTTAGTTCAGGACTGGTTGTAATTTATGTTCTTTTTTTTTTGAGAAGAACAAATATGTAAACAAATCAAATAAGCAATACAAACAACTCTGCGAAGTTGATGATACGTGCATTTTTCAGTTTCTGAACTCCTACCTTCATAATTGCTTTCATATGTATCCGGTCTGGTGTTTTCCCAGATAAATTGAAACAAGCAAAATTAATCCCAATATATCAAAAGTCTGTATGTCGGACCCAGGAAACTACGTTGTTATTTCTATTCTCCCTACATCATCAAAAATCATTGAGAAACTGATTGCAAAGCAAGCATATATTTATTTCAAAACATTCTCTCTCTCTCTCTCTCTCTCTCTCTCTCTCTCTCTCACATAGAAGAACGAAGTTTTTGCAAGGGTCGTTCATGCCAAACAGCTTTAACGAAACCCACAGACTATTGGCTGAAGGAAATCAACTAGGAGAATCTAATATGCCTATTATTTCTAGACTTCGGAAAGTCTTTTGATGGAGTCGATCATGATATTCTCTTAATTATGCTAAAATGTTATAAATTTAATGCTAATGTCTTAAACTGGTTCTCATCCTATCTATGCAATAGAATGAAAAAAAAAATGTTCAATCTAGCTCAATGTAAATTATTTATGGTGTTCCCCAATGATCTATTTTAGGCCCTCTGCTATTTCTTATTTTCATAAATGACCTTGCTCTGTGGACAAAGCACTCAAACACAGACTAATCTGCAGATGATTTACTATAAAAGATATATGTATATGATGCAATTACTGTTGAAACTCTCCTAGATACCGATATAGGAAATATTGAGAAGTGGTAAAAACAAATAAAATGGTTATAATTGAAAGAAACACAAATGTATGGTAATAGCCTCGTCAAAGAAACATTCCTATTCTGATAACTGCTAAATATGACAGCAAATGGACAACTAATTGAAAATGTTGAGAGGAAAACATTCAGGAGTGATTATTATTTGACAATACGGGGAAACTGCCCAAGAATCAGTTAGAAAAAAAAAAATAATTAAGATGTAAAAGAAAGTAGTTCGCCTAATTCTGATGCTCTTTTTGACACATTAAGACTCTTTTCCAGTGACTGAAATGGCATCAAATAAATGATAGAATAAATTTTCAAAAGGCAGCTCTTGTCTACAAATGTATAAATTGTAAGATGATCGAATATACGAGAGAACTATTTCATGAAATGTAATAACTGTATGCTTTACGGTCGATCTTATATTGCCACTTGAAATTTCCAAATCCAAGAATGAACAATTTCGATGTAGTCTTAAATATTCTGGAACATATATATGGATTTCTTTGAACACATCAGTTAGATCAGCCACTTCTGTTGAGAGCATACAAGAAAAATGCTTTATATTTTGCGAAATGTCCCGTTTCCGTTGGAAGAGTCTTGCCTCTGTGCATGCTAATTTGTCTTTTGTTTTAATTTAATTGATATGTTCAGAGTAATGTTAAGTCGTATCACGTGATTGTTTCTTCTTTTTTTTTCAATGATATGACTTTACCAATCCATCACATTTTGTTAGTAATATTCATACATGTAGACTGTTTGAATGTAGCAAAGGTACTGCAGGGATTTTATACATTTGAATCATAATTGAGCTACCCTCGTTCAATCAAGAATTATTATTATTATTATTATTATCATTATTATTATTATTATTATTATTATTATTATTATTATTATTATTATATAGATTGAGAAAAAAAGAATTAATAGTAAGGGAAGCTCGAAATATCACTCGCTAATAAAGGTTAATTGTTGGTTCTTAACGACGAGTGAACACATGAAGTGCTCTATTGTACCACGCAAACAGAGAAAGGTGTCTTGCCAAGAGACACAGCATCGCACCTGACTCACGCTGATCTTGTCATGATCAGAGTCCGGTACGCTCACCAATGAGCCACCACGGCTTCCTTCATTCATACAACTATCATACTACTAGTTCCTGCATAGTAAATATCGCACCACTAGCCCTACATAACAATATCGTACTTCTAGTCCCTGCATAATAAAATATCGTACCACTAGTCCCTGCATAATAAATATCGTACTACTAGTCCCTGCATAGTAAATATCGCACCACTAGTTCTTTCATAATAAAAAATCGTACATCTAGTCCCTGCATAATCGTACTACTAGCCCCTGCATAGTAAATATCGTACTACTAGTATCTGCATAGTAAATGTTATACAACATGTCCTTGCATAGTAAATATTGTACTACTAGTCCATGCATAGTAAATGTCATACTATTATTCCGTGCATAGTAAATATCGTACTACTAGTCCCTGCAGTTTTAAATACAGGAAATTATTATAGGAAATGGTTAGTAATTATTAAAATGACATTGACATTCCATGTTACCCAGAAGAAATCTAAAGACTAAAAATTGGACATTTAGGTATGCATGATCAATATTTCATTCAACACCTTAACATAACTTTAATTCTTTGCTGCTTGTTTGTTTGTTAATCTTTATAAGGCGTTTTCGTCAAGTTTATTCCAAGTTGTATATATGTTAGAAGATTATTTTGAATTTTTTTTCTTTTTGTTGTTATTGTTTTTTCATTAAAGTATTTTTTCCTAATGGCAGTTTACACATGGACATGACAGGCAGAGATAAAATGATTTGTGTCAGAAGGTGAGCCTGAGAAATTTGACAACATTTCCTTTATACTGGTATGATTAATTTATAAACAAAAATAAGCACTACATGTCACGGTATAAAATTCTTTAAGGTGCGCTTCCCACAGTACGAACAACTTAGAAATCAATGCATTTAGTTCTCATTCAAGATTTAATAGAGTTCATTTTACATGGCACCGGTCATACATTGACTGATGACCTGTAATTCACCAACTCCTATCATTCTATCCAACAACCTTGATTAGACGTTGGTTATCAGCAATTGTCAATTGTGTTATATATTCCACATATACTCATTATGTCTAGATGTTTGCATAATTCAAATATTTCAAAAAGGCGTGATACATTAGGCGCCAGATCTGTCACTGCCTGTGCATAAATCAATCGATACGTGCATTTCCCACAATTCACATCTCTGTATGCGCAAAGGATAGTAATTCTTGATTCGTGTAATAAATCTGTATACGTCAACATAGATTTCGTTCGTTTTTTGAAACAAACAAGACTAAACATGAGTTATGGTGATGACATATGAAACTAGACACTTGATGTTTGTCTATAAAAAAGTTGGAATTTCCGATTTTATTTATAAACAGATTGGGAAAAGTAAGTTAAATTATAATTTGTCTTCCTTTTTAAATTAAATAATACGTCACAGGGATCATAATACATAGGGAGCCGAATGAAAGAAATTTGAACAGAGTGATGTCATTAAAACTGCGGAGAACATTGTACAAAGTAGCTGAGAAACCTTTAATATGGCGAAAACAGGACAATGAAATCGTGCAGTAATGTTCAGAGTTAAAACAAATACAATAGACCGCAAGGAAGATGTGTTAAAATTTATACCTAAATCACAGATATAATGTGGTTAAGAAGAGTTTAAATTACTGATAAAGGTTCTTATATTAAGTTATCAAAGAAATATTCGCAGTAAGAAACCAACTAGTGGATAACGAATAGGTTCCTCCTCTTTTTCTCTCTCTCAGTGTATCAATAATCAAGTATTGTAGAACAAATGTGAATGCGCATACACACATACACACACAGGTAGAAGATTTAGTATACATTTACCGCCTTATTTATGCTCGGATGAGATAAATAAAGACACGGTCATATAAACATTGTGAGGGTAGGGGCATGATATGTTTTGAGAAAATGTGAATAACAGAATAACACAACTGCACATAAATGACATGCAGACACAGAGACACACACACAAATGCATGTGTAAGCAAGTTTCCGATTGCATCCAAATATGCATGCAAAATCAAATTAGTTTTGATATGAGAGCAGCAAAACCGTGTTGTAAAACTTAAAAGCTCAATTCACAAAAAGGGTAAAGTTTTAGATTTTGTAAGGAAAGTCAGTGACAAACACAGGCATACACTCATACGAACACAAATGTTTAGCAATTGATTAGTATCTCTCTTTTCTAGAGCTCTGGGTTGGGGTTTGTTAACCAAAGTCCGTTAACCCAAGAGGCATCGCTTCACTGGTCTTCTTCCTCTCCAACTTGTTTCACGGCAGGTCCGTAGACCAACACCCTTACCTATCCACTTCTCGTCCACATCGCTGTCTCTGGGTTTTCTGGGTTAAATAACATGACCGAAACAATGCTTGAGGACTCTACGCTTGTCCAAATCTTGCTTATATATATACTTTCAATATATAGTCGAATGAGCGTTCCTACGGTTTACCAATGCGGAACAGTTTAAGTCAAATACATATTGCTGATTAAACGAAGACAACGTATTGTGGTGCGTCTACAATGGAACAATCTTATTCTCAAAGTGATAGTATCATGACTACAACTACTACTGCTGCTGTATCCAGTATTCGTCTTCCTGAAGAAGATGATTTCAGTTTAGCTTTTGGCTGATTTCCTGTCGTCTCTGAAACAATTGTTGCCTGCGACGGTAGTACCACCTTCACCTCTTTCACCATGGTTACCATTAGTGGATTATTTCAAAAAGAAAAAAGGAACAATTGTAGATATATTTGAACGACAAAAAGAAGTAGAAGTATTTATTCAAGAACTAGAACAAAAAGAGGAAGAATGAAATCGAGAAGAAAAAGAAAACTTTGAATTGTAATTGAGTCTGTTACATGACATTCTAAAGGAGTCGAAACACCTTTGAGAACTGTATCATATTTCTTTAGCTCAGCTAAAGAGAAAGAGACCTTTTAAGTGCAAAGATTTCTAAACCTCCAATCACTGCATCTGCTCTCGCCACCACCGAGATGCAGCAGCAGCAGTTACTACCACTACTACATCAGCAAGAGCGGTTGAAGAAGGCGTAGAGCTTGGCCGTGGATAGGGATTGCCAAATCAATAAAAAAATTAAATCCATTCACATGATTCAATTTTGTTAGTGTGTTTATGTATCTTATCTATACTAAATGCTTTATAAACATCAATACAAAATGATTCTTACGGTTGTCTTCTTTGTTATATTTTCTTTGAATAAAACTCTTAATCAAATTTTATAACACATCGCAAAAGTCCATTTTCATCTGCATACCAGTGATTTTGAAGATGACATGAGTGAACTTGCATCAATACTTCCTCCGCCACCGATCAATAAAATCAAGATATGCCAAGAAAGTTGTTCAGTAGCTCCCAAAGGTTATTTTCACATTCGAAAGACATATATGTGACTTCCAAAAAATGTAGTGTTTAAATCTCAATCGTCACGAGAGAAAGTGGCAATGCCAGACTAAAGATGACGATCGTTTGAGACTCTCCACTACTACTCATTACAGTTTGAAGTCACCGGTATGGATTGAGTTTAGTATACCAGCAAATTTAACAAATTCCAACATCATCTACAAAATTCTCAACGTTCAACAATTCATTGACGAGTTTAACATTACCGATATAAAAACCACTGCACACATGACACATTTTTCACCTCCTGGAGGTAGCGGACCACGCGGAAAAGTGTCATTGGTGGATGAAATTCTCACCACCAAACTTAGTATAGTCCAGATTAACAAATCACAAGAGCAAACGTTGTCGTGCCATCGTAGTGGGTCTAACGATACCGCAGACTGGAAATGATCGAACAGAACCAAACAACGAAAAGAAGCAGACATCCTTTTGGAGCAAGCAGGCATTTCGAACTAGACCTTGCGTGGCACGTCTGACATGCAAAGTCTTCAATACGTCTTGGTTTCTTGTTTTACTTTGAAAGTATAACCTCAAATCGTACGCAGAGCTCTTTTTCGAGGTCCAGATTTCCCAGATGGAAAATACATTCATGTGTATCATGTGTGTGTGTGATTTAGATTTTTAACGTAGCTTTAACAATTTTTCAGTCATATCGCTACGATGCCTTCAGTGTGACAGTTTAGAGTGATGTCTAGCACTGAGGCATCATGCCGCAGACATGTAGCATGATGTCCCACCCAGTCACATTATCCTGACACAAGGCCGACCAGTCCTAACACTAACCTCTTAATGCTGAGCGCCAAGAGAGGCGGCTGCTGGTACCATTTTTGAAAGTCTTTAGTATGACTCGGCCGGGGTTCGAACCTGCGACCTCCCGCATCTGAGGCGGGCGCTCTACCACTAGGCCACCGGAGCGGTCATATGTATCATATGTATGGTCATGTGTATCATCGTCAAGATTATTTATTTCAATGCTATTACCAGTATCATAGGATTTCAATGCTATTACCAGTATCATAGGATTTCTTAGATGCTTACCTTCAACAAAATGCATTACTGAAGAAAAAGAACGAATTCATTGCTCTTCTTGCAAGCGAACCTTACTCAGTCCAACTAGTCACAAACTATATCGCATGAAACTAGATCAGCAACAGAAAAGTACTTAAGAGTTGTTGAAACTGTGTTCCACCTTTGGAAATCTGATTCGAACCAATGACCCAAAGGCACACGTTTTAACAGGACGAAAAGATGCCGTTTTTGTGACAAAAGCGTGCACTTTGAGCATCAATGTTATATTAACAAATGTGAGAATTAACTTGTGGAAGACTTAAAGAAATACGAAAACAAAAAGAAAAATAAACACGTTGATTTTATCGGTTTTTTAATACTTTGAATATATTCAAGAGAGTGGCTTCACCTCCCTAAGTTTTCATAGTTCATCGTGCCAGTAAGAAGTGTATACAAGAACCTATATTGTCTCAGTCACTCAGTTTTAGTAACATTCCAGTAGGACGAGAAAAAAATCTTTTGTGGGCCCCACACTCTTCCCGATTTTGTCGAATGGATTTTAGACCCACCGACGACAGTTTGTGTGAAAAGGATATCCATCATTACGCGGAGTCATTGATATGCTACAGTGATGGCTCACAATTTCTCTGGAAACTAATGACTATTTCTTTTGAACTTTTATTCCGAACAAAGTACCGAATGTCCAACATTCACTAAGAATGGAGCCTAACTCATCTACAAGAAAGTGGAGTTTAAAGATTCCATAATGTTATTTAGCCATGTCTATATGTAGAATGCCAAAAACGTTTACAATGACAGAAATGGATTAAGGCTATTTGCCATGCTTTCCAATAGTGAGACTAATAAACAAGCGTGTTCCCGCATTTTCCTGACGTTCACTACTACGAGCTGATGGTATGCACAGAGAACAGCGAGAAGCATACCAGGTTTGGTACCGAACTTGCTCTTCAAACCCGTTAGACTTGCAAGAAGAAATGTTGAAATATTGCAGATTTGATATGGGCAATTTAGACAATTATTTTGGATCTCGGAAGTATCGATCCTTTGAAGGTAAGCATCTACCGCCGCTAAAACGTGTGGGATTAGTGTTTCTAAAGATGTTCCTGCCTGAGAATAAACTAAACTTCATACCCCTCAGTAATACCTTTCGGTCAACCGTCGGTACTCCGCCAAAGCTTAGTCCTAGCTCCATTAATTGTGTGAAGGTGAAGGCAAATGGAAAAAAACACGCTAGAATTGGCGGAAAAAATAAACTGGAAACCATTTTTATGTATGGCTGGTACTTAGAGATCCCCCCCCCCCATAGGATACGAACTCCAATGATGTTTATGTCGCCGATGCCACACTTGTTTTGCTCAGAGAGACTTAAAAGGTCCTTTCCCGTAGTTCAAAATGGAAGTTGTACGATCAAACATGCCAACGACGCCTGAGGTTTAGAAAGTTAGGTAAAGCAACAGACAGAAATGTATACGAACTATTACGATCCACCTTTCAAAGTTGACCCAGAATTTAGAGGCATTGCATAAAACTGTGATACAGTGCATGTACTTGTCTATCGATCTCATCCATGCACCCACAGACCACTCTGGATACCACAAGCTCATCGAGATGTACAAATCAAAGATGAATAAATGTTTCCTGTGGCGTCGCCTGATTATTGTGACTTTGAAGGTCGACACAAGACCTTCAAATGGTCCAAAGATCTCGATGGAAGACCCAGTATAAAATGTTTAGCTAGCCAGAGCCTGATTT